>JAAXYV010000098.1:0-16081 GCA_036851875.1 Novacerus sp. FZ-2019
TCCAACTAAAAAATGCATGATTCCTGTTTCTCGAGCACTAAACAGTACTGCTCTCAGGACATCACGCAATTCTACAAATACCCAGGTGCTCATAATCTTAGCGTATATATTCATGGTGCATGAAATACAAAGTGGATATTACCGTAAAGTGTTAGGTGAGATTATATATCTCAAAGTCTCCTAATCTCTAGAATTCTCCTAATCTCTTATCCATGCAAATTAAGACAACTTCCCGATTCTTATTACCCAAACCATGTATCTCCAGGGAGTGGATATTATAGACACAAATCGTTAAATCTTGCAGCAATAGTGCATGTTCAAATGGCAAGAATTTATAATAGCTGTAGTAGGTATAGGTATAGATTAATGGTAAAAGCACCTGCCCAAATATTGTAATGTCTGCTACTGCCGATCAGTTTTTGTCATTCTTCATTTACATTACTCAAAACTGTACAGCACAGTACACTATTACTATTACAATACATGTACTACTCACAAAGGCATTGATTCTCTACTCATGAATAAAGATACATTGTGTAAAGTAAGGCAACACAAACCATTGAATTGGCAGAGACAAAAACAAAAGTTGAAGTCATAGTCATGAGCAGATCATCAGCCACGGAGAGGCAAAGTCTAAGTCAGTAAAAAATTACGTCGGGAATCACGCAGTTCACCATACATTACATTACTCTATACCTATATTAAATATATACAACTACTATATAACAAAGCATACAGGAGCAAATCAGGACACTATCTATACAGCTAGATAGTCAGTTCCGATGCGCAATAGTAAATACAACTACTGCTGCAAGCAAAGCAAAGCAAACTAAAGTAAACCCAAGACAAGACATGACAAGACCAGTAAAGGTACAAATGCCTTATTGTATTATACAGCAACTCTCAGGTAGGCTGTTGGTTGCTGGTTGGCTTCTTAGGTATTGCACTCTTAAGATCCAATCCAATCCTATAATGGGCTTAGACCCTTCTCTCGCCATTACAAAATTACGGAGGAGTTCAGTTTTATTCAGTCCTACATCATCATCATCATCATCATTATCATCATCCTTGGCTTGACTTGGCTTGGCTTGGCTTTCCTTCTCAACTCAACTCATCGCATCTCGTCTCATCATTCTCATTCTTATTCTTATTTTCTTCCCTCGGCTCTTCCCTTCCAGCCATACAGTCAAGCCAGCCAAGTCAGCACAAAACAAGTGAAGCCTAGTGTAGTGTAGAGAAGTCAGGGCATCAACCAGTATGTTACCTGAACTTAATTTTACTTTAGCATTACCTCCTTTTCCTATGTCATATGCAAAGAATAGCAGAGCTTAATATTAACTACTAAAGAAAATTCGAACATCGTGAGTAAGCTCAGACCAAAGCTGAACTAAGCTAAACCAAACCAAACCAAGTCATGCCATGCTACCAAGCTTCCTCGCTCACTAAGCCAAATTCAAAGGCAAAGCAACCCAAGCCAAACCAAGTCAAACCAAACCAAGTCAAGTCAAGACAAGACAAGCAAACAAGCAGAACCGAACAAGACAAATCAGAATAGAATAGAAGAGAAAAAATGAAAGATTTTTCTTCACAGGATGCATGAGCTGCAGTGTAGATTGTATATTGCAATGTAATTCACTGCAGTGCGGTGCAGTCTTACTCATAGTATACAGTCATGGTGATGGGATTGTGATGTCGACTCACAAGACATTCTCACATACAGATACAACACTACACATACATTTCTTCAACCTATTCAGATAGACGAAAGGACAGGACGAGACAAGACAAGACAGTACAGTAGGTAATTTTATATTATGTTAGAAGCATCTACCTTACTATGGCTTGACTTTGCTTGTTGGTTTCACTCTATCCAAATCCCAATCCCAATACAAACTCAACTCAACTCAACTCAAGCCAAGTCATCTCATCTCATTTACCTATTCTCTGTTCTGTATATGTATCTGCCTGCATTGCTCTCCTCTCTCCGTTTCCACCACCTTGAGCCCAACTTGAGTTGCCGTGAAGTGTTTTGTAGGTACAAAAGAGGGAGAGAATGAGAGGAGAGAGATAGTGAGTGAGTGAGTGGTGAGGAGGACATGGTAGTTATTCTATCGTTTCGTCTACCTGCCTTACTTTTTTACTATAGGACCTGTGAATGTAAAGTGAAGTTGAAGTCAAGTCAAGTCATGAGTAAAGACAAACTCGAGACCAGAACAAACCAAACCAAACTACCTATCCTATCCTATCCTACACTGTGGTAGTAGAAGAAGAAGAAGTAGTAGTAATAGAGAGCGAGTAGGAGTACGAATACGACTACAACCAAACTACCTAGTTCAGTCCAGGGGAAATCAGACATGAGATTCTTATTCTTATTCTCATTCGTTACCTGCAATCCTTCACGGCACGTTGTGTGTGTTATTTCTTCCTGTGCTCTTGACTTGCTCTGTCTGCACGATACCTACTAGAGATATTACTTCTACTACTACTACTCTACTCCTCGCTCTTACTAAGTCAAATCAGCAGCAGCCACGAAACCAACTCAACTCCATTGGAAACAAAGTCGAATCAAATCCAGTCAGTCAGTCAGTCAGTCCAGTCCAATCCAGTGCACCTTACCTTACCTTACAGTACATAACCTTACCTTGCCTTGTCTTCTTGTCTTGTCTTGTTATCTTACTCAGTCTACTTGTACTGTTTTGTACTTGTAGGATACTTAAGTTAGTTAGTTAGCTACCAATTACTTGTGCAATGTTAAGTGCAAAGTAAAGGAATGAGAAGAGAAGCAAGGAACAGACAAAAAAAGTAACCACAGAAAAGATATTGCCATTCATTGCCATTGGCATTGGCAGAGGGGAATTATCATTACTTCACTTCACATCACTTCCCTTCACTTGACTTGCTCATTGTCATGTCAGTGAGTCAGCTCAACCCGAGTTCTTATTGAACTCTTGGCTTGGTTTGACTCGCCGGTTGAACCATTTGGTTGTTTATGTTTTTGTAATTTCTGCTCAAAAGTAAATTAAATTTCTCCTTGTTCACATACACTGTACTGTTACTGTTGGTCTTAAAACTTTTCATTCCTATAAGCCCTTCACTACTACTGCTATGAATTTAATTTATCTTCACCCTCAACTCCAACAACTTCAACTTTAAAAGGAGCGAAAAGAGAAGAGAGACGGACATGGAATGGAATGGAAAGCGGGGCAGCAACGGTTCTGCAAGGAAAGCAGGGCAACAACACTGCAGCACAAGTTAATGGCAAGTTTAGTTTAAAGTAAAGTACAGTCGAGTTAAGATAAAAGCTAATATTATTATATAGTAGTAATAAGAAAGCAGAGTGAGTGAAGTCAAGTCGAGTAAAGGATAGGAAAGAATGCCCTGTTTATTTATTTGTACTCTATTGTATGTATATGTATATATGTGAATATATATATATACATATATATATATGTATGTATGTATATATATTGTGCGCAAGCATATAATATAGTATATATTTGTATTTATGGTCTATGGTAGTTTTGTACTGCGTTGTCTTTAGACTGCACAGTTTACAATTTTGTTGGCTTTTCGTTTTACTAGTTGTTGTATTTTATTATTCCACAACCATTGCTCATGAGCATATAATGTAGGTCCTCCGGGTCTGCTCCTATTACTACTTCATCGTTCATGCTTATTTACGAGAATTATTTATTTTTATGTTCTGTCGTAAAAGCGGATGGGGGACTGACTGCTCTTCGCTGCTTTACTTTACATTTACTGTGCTTTGTTTCTGTTTCTTTTCTCCTCGCCTCTGCACTCTTTTTAAGCCTTCGTATGTCCTTTTGCCTACCTAGAAGATAATATAATGTAATATACTAGTTAATATGAACTTAAGAATTCATGGTTGATGAAGACTCTAAAATTGAGCAGTAATTCTAACTTCAGTTTACAACTCCTGCGAGTTGATTATGGTTAATTATGTGTTTGTTTTTTTACTGCGGCCTTCGCAAATTCTGTCTTTGAATGTCCTTTGTCTGAATTATTTTAAATCATTTAGCTTTAAATTTCTATTGAACCTTTACTTTATACTATTCGTTCACGTAAGATCGTCAACTTTTTTGAAGATTAGATGAACAAAGGAAACACGTAGATGTTGGTTTGTTAAACGTCACTTAATTTTGTTAGAAATGATTTCACAATTAGGCATTATTTGCAAGAAAGTTGATAAAAATATTTATAGAAAAGAATTACATATTTTAGGGCTTGACATTTGTATATTTCTGTTATATCTTTTCTCTGAAAGTAGGGTTCCTTGTTTCTTTACCTTTTGTGTTGTTAAAAACTCCACAATAATATGGCCGTAATAACATTCTTAAACAAAATCTAATTAATCTTTTGCCTAAACTAAATAAAACAAACTAAACCAGTTGCTACCTATTGAAATAACTAATAGCAACTTTTAAACAATTTATTAAAATAAATTGTACGACTATAATCATCATTACCAAATTAATATAAAGTCATCCAATAAATAATATTTCAATAGTTAAAATCAGAGAATGTTTTGACATTTGTTTAATGTGAATTCGAAAGAATAATTTATACTGTCCACATGACAAATGCTCAATACAAATCGATGCAGTTCAAATTCGATTTTTGGTGTCAACTCAATTCAGCTATTTTAGACAAGAGTGTTTATTGACATTTGTCTTGGTCTGGTCGATTCTCGGTGTTCTTCACACCCTGGTACAGGCAAACCCCAAATCAAACTACACTAAACTAAAATACTCTAGACCCTCATGTCATGTCAACTCAACTCAACTCAACTCAACCAATTCAACTCAACTCGCCAAGCTATAATTCACAAACAGAAGTTAAACATTGAAGTGAAGTGAAATCACTATTCCATTCTACTCCACACAATACAGTTCACTCACTCCAGTACACCAAACTACACTAAACTACAGATATACTGCAAAACACGACACAATTTAGCGCACCCGTAAGTTCCATCCACCACCGGATCTCAGTTCCACACCGAGACCAAAAACTAAAGTCAAGTCAAGTAAAGTCAAGTAAAGTAAAGTACAACCAAATAAAGTAACTCAAGTAAAAGGATCAAACTCACCTAACCAAACCAGACCAAACCAACCAACCCAAAAGTCAATCCCAAGAACCCAACATATATAACCGAAACCAAACTAATGGCTCTGGTCGGTCCAACGGTCGATTGCTCGTTCGTTTGGACACAAAAGTTTTGTCACCTCAACTACCTCTTTCTCTCTGTCTCTCTCTCTCTCTCTCTCTCTCTATCTGTATACATTTACGTAGGAGATAATATATACTCTCTCCACTACTCTTCTTTCTAAAGCCTACTCTCCAACACTACCTATCAACTTCATTTCTTTCAGGACAACGGGAAACTTCACTCCACTCCACTCCTCTCCTCTCCTCTACTGCAACCCTACCTTATACCAAACTATACTATATTATACTTTATTTCATTCCTCTCTTCATTCCAAGCTTGACTCAGCTTAGCTTCGATGGCTTTCAATGCCTTGACTTCAATTCTCTCCATTTATACGAACCATTAATCTCTCTATCTATCGCATCAGTCCATCCATTCTTCTCTTCTTTTCTCCTGTCTTGTGGTTCTGGTGTGGTCTGGTGTGGTTGCTTGAGAGTTGCTTTTCGTTAGTGTTTAGTTCCTATGCCATGTCATACCATGCCATGCCAAGCCAAGCCAAGCCATAGCATTGTCTCTCTGTAGCTCGCTCTACAGTACGTTTAAAAGCTTCCTCGCTCGCCTAGTCTCCAACTAATATGGATATGGATATCTATCCATCTTAAAAAGCATTACACGTTTGTATTTGCTATATTAGTACCTTCCTATTCTCTTGTATCCTTTACAATCATATCCTACAGAGTTACACGAGCAACGCAGATAAAACGTGTGAGGTGAGAATATTTCCATTAACTTTCCCTCCAGGGAGCAAGCGAGCTGAGTTACACACAGAGACTAAAGCAGAACAAACCAAACCAAACTAAACCAAACCACAGCATTATTATAGTAATACCACCTAACTAAACTAAAGCAGTGTAAAGTAAAGTAAAGTAAAGTGCAATACATCAACCAAGAAAAGGCACGTAGATTTAGTCAGGAGTTCAGTCAGAAGATCATAGCATAGCATATTGTACAAATGGAAAGGAAAGGCAAACCAAAGCAAAGCAAGGAAAGGAAACCAAGCCAAACGTGTGCATCAAATCTATGGTTCTGTGTCTCTCCTGTCCTGAGTCCTGACTGCCTATAGCAATACTTACCCATAAGTTATATTTATACTTTGCTTTATTTTGCTTTACTAGTCTAGTTCTACCCACCTACCTCCGTCTCGAATGTTAAACTAGGTAGTTAGGTAGGGAGGTAGGAAGGTAGACTAAGTAGACTAGGTAGTAAGTATGTGACGTGAGCTGATTTGAGTTGAGTTCTGTTTGCTTATACTTATAAATAAAGTCATAAGCTAGACTACACGTAGTAAGAGAAGGCAAACGTAAACGTAACTTAACAACGCGAATGTAACTTAATACATAGAGTAGAAGCTGGAATACAATGTTTGCAAAGATTCTTCTTGTGAAAGGATTTCTTTTCCATTACTACTACTACAATTACTACTGAACTCACAACACAATCAGTGGATGTACTTTCATAACCAGAGCACATATAGAGCTTGCACTGAGTGTGGTTGTGTTTGTCAGTGAAGAGAGAAGAGAAGGGAAGTCGTGCTTTGCAGCTTAGTTGGTGGTTTGCTCTGATTTGCTTGGGTTTGGTTTGGTTTGGATTGGATTGGTGATGTGATGTGTGCTTAGCTTAGGTTGTAATGTGTAGCTTAGCTTAAGTCACATTACATTAAGGTTTGGCTTTAGCTTTGACTCTGACTCTCTGGCTTTGTGTTGTCTGCTCTGCTTTGGGTTGCTTTGCGCTTCAGTTGAAGTTTAGTTAAGGTGAGGTTTCGTTAGTGTTAGTGTGTTATTATTATTGGAGAAACGAATCAATGCCGGTGAGAGCGGACACGAGAACAAGGAGTGAAGAGTGAAGAGAAGAGAAGTTAGACTGTGGATTGGAATTGAATAGAATATAGGAGAGAGCATAGTCAGGAGTTTAGTAGGAGGTATATGTAGTAGGAAATAGCTGGAGTGAAAAAAAATGGAGAGAGAGAAAAGCTGAAATGGGATCATTGATCGTCTCCTGAGACAAATTTATTGTGCGTGTTTTTCTTCGACTTGGGCCCAAATTGACGGCTCTGCTTCTTCTTTTGGCTGCTTTGCTTTGCCTTGCGTTTCCATTCGGGTGACTTGAGTAGTAGGTACACATTTCACTGTAGAGTTAGTAATTGTGAACAAAAGTAAAGTGTATACTATCAACTATGGCGTAGAAGAAAAACAAAAAGAGATTATACTGATTCTAATGTATGTAATAGTAATCCTAATAATTCATGTTCTCTTTTTCTTTACTTATCTGTATTTATGTTTGTAGATCCATAGATTTAAGCAGTAAGCTGGGAAAATCTTGGATTACTTTTTTTACCATTTAGCTACTAAGGAGTCTTAATTTTTTAATAAGTCATACTTTAGAATATTGTTTCCACTTTTGAGAAGTTAGGCATATTGTGTGTACATATTTATTTGTGTTTATATATATATAGTGTAGAGTAATTAATGAATGGGATGTGACACATGATGCAGTTTTAGTACTTACTCGAGTTGGAAACTTGTGCAAGTGTAGTTTTAATTTAAATTCCTCAATTGTTATTCTTTAAATTATATGAAGTGGGCTTATCATAATAGCCAAGAAGAAAGAAGATGTAAATGAGTCAATAACCCTCATGCCCGTAACCTACCCTGTAGATCCGGGCTTTTGTAGAATACGGTGTAAAAGCCTCAGAAGCTCGTTTCTACAGGTATCTTACGGGCACTGAGATAACGCAGCTATTCAAATTCCAGTCTCTGTAATTACCCAGTGCCAGCCTCCAAGATTTCGACTAACTCCTATCCTCGACGCCACTCGACTTTTCAACCCAACATTTAAGCCTAAAGTTTATCCTGACTGGAGAAAACGGTAATTTTCATTCCTCACCAACAATAAATACGACTTTTAGAATTTACAATAGCATTTTGCTTGTAATTTACGATTTGCAGTTTTGTCATGATGTCTGTTTCCATCTCTCTCTCTATCGTCGATTATTCCCGTCTTTCCTCAAGATTTAAAATCTTCTGTACCAATGCAATTTTTCTGAAGCTGCTTAGTATTTCCATAGATATTCCATAGACAAAAGGACCTATCTATCTGTTGTATTATCTCAATTCGGGAACATTTTATATTTGATATATTTTGTGTGTAGACAAAAAATCCGTATACAAACATACTGCATAGAAACTCTATACTGAAAGAGACCTAAAAGCTCAACAAGCAAAACGAAAGAAGCAACGAAGGCAAACACAGAACACAACACTTGAGAATACGGCGGTACTTTATGCATTATGTTATGACTGCCGCCGCATGTATGCCCCATCATGATTTTTATTATTGTTATTACCATTATGATTATTATTACGTGAAAAATGTGTTGAGCACACAGAGAACATACAGAGACTCATGTATGCATGAATGTAGTACGCAAACACAATAAGGCCAGACATAAATGTAGAAAAATGAAAAAACACAGAAGAAACCTGTCGAACAATAGAAAAGAGTTATGAAGGGGAAAGAATGTAAGTTCAGAAATTGAATGGCATTGTATATATAATGCCTATGTGTTGTAGTATGGAAGTATGTAGTAGGCTGTAGGTATCTACTTATCTTATGCATTTCTATGTAACAAATAAGTAATGATAATAGCAGGTAATAATAATAGTAGTAGTCATTTTAAGGGAAAAGTTTTCATGGCGAAATTGAAGTGAACTCTCAGAGCACACTCTCATGTCTGTCTGTCCACTTCGCTAACTTAGCTCAGTTGTGTTCACATTATAAACTGTAGACCTGGGTAGAAAACTACTTGAAGGAATAGAAAATTTGCTGAAAAATAAAAGTAACCACCTGCCGTTCAATTCACCATTTTAGTCCATTTCCCTCCTGCCAATTTTATGATCACCCCCTGCCCAGGAAACACGTGCAGCTTTCAGAATTTATTGCAGAAAAAAGTTGTTCGTTGCGAGATGCAAGGATTCACAAGAGTCCTATGCCGCTGTGCTTATTGCCGAGTAAAGCAATGGAAAGCCTACGTAGAAAATAACTTGTATCTTACTTCTATATATAAGTTTATGAGTACACGGAAGCTCTGTCTGTTTCTGCTATAATAATGCCTATAGAAAATCCATGTGTGAAGGCATGTGTACTTTCTACATCAATTCAATTCAATTCAACTCAACAAACTCATATTTCTCCGGCACGTCTTGATGAAATGTACAAAAGTTTTCACCACATTGTACAACATCGATTTTTCCATCAAAAAAACTCGAATCCAGATACCAATCAGTAATATGGAGCCTTGCTATTCTTTTCAGCCATCTTTGATTTTACGGGGAAATAAATAAAAAATCTCCCGAAATTAAAACCCAGTTGTTAATTTTAGTATACAAAGACAGAGTAAAAATAGAGGAAGGAATAATTTACTTGAATTGTCCACATTTTGCTTAATTTGTGGTTATAATTCTTTCCGATTTTTTATTTTGTAACTTAATGCACAATGGTAAATGTAATTAATTGAAAGAAAAAATGAATGCTCTGCATGCAGAACCTTTAGGAATATATTCTAGAGAAAATTGTTTCATGCGGCTTTATTCATTCATTTCATTACATTAAATTTACATCAGTTTGCTTTATATAGCATAACGTAGTATAGCAAAGTTAGTTAGTTCGTATAGCATTACATTTCCTTGGAAATAGTGCATTGGCTTTTGAGCTAATGGCTTAACGAGAATTTCATTACATTTCTAAAATGCTCAATGTGGCTGTGGATTTGATGTGAATGTGAGTGACTACAAGTATATAATATAAGTGTACGGGTAAGTGGATGGATGGAGGTTGACTTTGACTTGACTATAATTTTTATTTCTTCTCCTGGCTCCAACACTTTTGAGCTCCTCTGCTCTCTACTGCTCTAATGCCTTTTTACTGTCTGGTCTTTGACTGTAATGTAATGTGAGTTTTTTTTTGTTCCTTTATATTTTCTCTTTTTCTTATGCTTCTTGATTCCTTTTTTTTCTTCTCTTCGTTTCTACTCTCTTCTATGAGCTGTTGTGTATCCTTCGTTTTCATTTCTGCTCATATCTGCCTTTGCTTTGCTTTACATTACTTTGCTTTGCTTTGCTGTTGGCTTTGGTTCTACTCCTCTTTCATTTTCTTTCATTATTTTCTTTGTGAGAATATTCTGAGGGACAAAAGACTCAAGAAAAAAGGAGAAATTCTTGCAAGTCATGCCATTACTGAAGAATGGGCTGAAGAGAAGAGAGAATGAGACGAAGGATTCAAGATTGGATGGATAGAAGAAGAGAACAAGTAACTATATCTACGAATATAAATACATATAGAGATGTAGAGAGGAGAGGAGAGGCCGTGAAGCCCTCCAGCAGACGAAAACTTTTAACTTGTGAATGTGAATAAGTATTGTGATGCTGATGTTGATGCTTGAGACAGAGAGAGAAAAATCAGAAAGATCTCTTAATGCCATACTTTCTTGTAGTTTACTTTTGCTTTGCTTTGCCTTGCCTTGCAATGTTGAATGAAATACATATCACATATATAGGAATAGGCACTGTAATTCAAAGGTTCTATGATCCTCTCAATGTGAAATGATGTCTCGTCAAAATCTCTGCACTGCAGCACTACAATCTATTATGCATCGTTATGTTGGGAATTATACGTAGCAAAACCATTTTGAGAATGAGACTGGAATTGGAATGACGAGAGAAGAAGATGAGATGAGAATGATGAGATGTGAGAAGAAAAAATCAACTAAAGGAATTCTTATTAGGCTCTAAGTTATAGTTTGAATGGTAATGGTTACCTACTATCTGTACAGAACAGGCAGGCATAATGTAATTCAGTACAATTTACAGCCTGTATGGCTGATGATGAACAATGAACAGAGAGATAGGTAGTGAATGTACACGCATACATATATACCCACACCTACCTTCGTAGAATAGATAGTTGTGCGGAGTTTAAATTTTTTATTTGGTGAGATATGGAATGATGGTTTGGTACATGGCATTTATATTGTAGTAGTGTGAAAGTGAGCATAAGTATGACTATATTTATGCTCAGTATCTCTTGGGAATGGTAGGTATATCCTTTCTTAAATCAAATAAAGTATTGCTTAGTAATGATAGTGTATAAAATATGGCACTGTAATGGAAAATGACGGCTCGTAAATTTAGTTTATAAGTAGAGGAAAATTAGACTGGAATATGAATTTTTCTTTCAAGAGCTTTCTGAAAAAATCATACCAATCACCACACCACACCACACCACTAATAAAAATATAAATAATTAGAGAATGGGTGGCAATTTTGTATGAACTGATTGTGCAGATATGATTATAGTTTACCCCAGGTTGATTCTACAGCCACATTACATACAGTAATCTTTACGAGTAAAGAATTGTCGTTGTATTAGAAAAAAAGGAAAAACAAATATTGGTAATTATAATATCGTTTATGCAATTGATTATTTTTTCCATCATTCTGTAAGGGAAGCTAAATAATTCAGTAGGTGAATATCCTAGAGTATTAATAAGTAAATGACAATATAGTGAATTAAAATGTTGCAATTGTTGGTTGAGTTATTCAAATAGGAATATTAATAAGTGCATTTTGTGAAAAACAATTTCGATTCTACTTTTAACCATTTGCTATTGAATACTTTACTTTAAAGAAGGATATCATTGGGATTACATTTTGTAGGTGTTGAGATACAGTTAGCTTTTACATTAAAATACGGTCTAACGCATTACAAACATCAATTTGCATATAGTCTTAGCCAGTACAAATAAATATCTGTAATTACCTGAACAACTTCACTCCTAAATGCATGTACAGTTAAGATCATAAAAAGTCCTTCAATTTAAGTACATGTAAAATTTAAGAAAATTTTATTGAATGTAGTTTTGAGTAGAAGATTTATCATGTCGTATACCACCATGAAATAACAATGGCTTGCCTTGGATTTGGAATCTTGTCTTACTTAATGATCAGTTTAAGTAGTAAAAAACATTAAAAAAGTAGTATTGCATTGTACAATGCCTACGCTAATTTAGCATCTACACGCAACATTAGATAGTGAGGCATATAACTTATAAGTTCTAAGATGCCAACAACACCATAGTAGTCATCCATTCCCATCAGTATCACACACACTCAGTCACTCACCCCACCATTCCACCACAAGTACTACAAATACCACCAGAACGAAAACGAAAATGAGAACGCCAACCACCAAACACCACCATCATTATTGACTGCAATTAAGCCGACATGCGTACAATACAATTAGATCGTGCCGCTCGCTCTATCTACTTTTGTCTATCTATTCAGTCCAGTTCAATTCAGTCTCTCTGTGTTTAGAGCTGAACCAAACACATCTTATAACATACACATACATTCTATTCATATCATATGTCTATGCTTACATTCTTCCAAAACCCTGTTCTATTCGACTACGTGCTGGACTATGACGTGAACAGAGAAGAAAGGAAAGGGCTGGGAAGAAGATTGCGGACTCGACACAATTCAAGAAGACAAAGTCGCCGCCGCCGTGCCGCTAATGGTCTGAAACGAGGTAAGTGTAAAAGATTATCATAAGTTAAAGTCAAGATGAGAAGATAGTAGAAACGAAACTGAAATCAGAGAGGAACTGAAGTCATAAGAGATAGGGGCAGAACATAGTCCATTTCATAATCCAAGAGAATCAAGAGTCAAACCTTTAGCAGAGCTGACAAGAAGTGACCGGAGGTATCTCTACAATTCATCGACAGAAAAATGAATGCACAAAACCAAACCCTCTTCAGACACTACACTTTTACACTATAGGCAATGCAACGAGAAAGTTATTTCAGGTTTGGAACTATAATATAAGTAGTTACATAGTTAGTTAGTTAGTTAGTTACCTCATGTCTGTCTGTAGTTCAAGTTCAGCACAAGAAAAACAACCGGCAAGAAATTTTACATAAGTTCAGCTGGAGATACAACTTCAAAGAAAATTACCCTGTTGCTTAGAAAGTCCCATGACCTGACCTCACTACTGGACTAAACCAGGACTAAGCTAGCATTATCCAAAGGAAGCCAAAGAAACCATAAAAAATTAAACAGTTTCACTACTGACAGGCTAATTCATCCTTTACTCTATAATGTACTCCATTGTATGCTACTTGAGCTGAGTGAGAATCAACTCGTCTCTTTAAATGTACTTAGTGTACAGGCTGTAAAAACTGCCATTCATGGAATATTTTATAACATAATATTTAGAGCCGCATAACAATTGTACTCAGCCTCTGCAATAAAAATGTTAGTGCACACAAACAATGGATAAAAGAACATAGGAGTATGTAGGTAATTATACTGATATTACTAAAAGCTCCAACCACAATTATTATGCTTCCGTGTAAATAGACTAGGTTGTTGTAGAGATGCATTTTTATTACAGTTTTTTCCTCGGCATCAACTCAACTTTTTGTTTCAGCGGGGAGAGAAACAGGATGTCTACGTTATGCACATGTGTACATGGGCATTACCAAAAAATGATTGAAAACTTCCCTTGAAGACAACCAACTATGTGTTTGTTGTATAGACCACTTGATGAGAAATTATTTCATGTTTCTTAGATAAATGTGTTTGCTTAAGTTTATTTTGATGACATCTTTGTGAACTAAAATTAAAGTTCTGGTAATGATATTACTAACTACCTGATTTATATGCATAGGGAAAGAATTACTTAAACCGACCTTGTGTTTGTTCATGTTCCATCCCCTTATATTAATTTTATTTTGTTTGGTTTGCTGACCACAGCATTATGTATTTGTATATTCATTGAAGTGACTATGTGAAATAAAAGTACGTTTTTTCTCTAAGCTTCTGCCGCATGAGAGATTTTTAGGTCTGAAATGTGTTCGATTAATTTCATTGCATTGAATAGCATGATGTAAAAAAATCTTAAAATAAAATCGTTTGCAATCCACTGCAAAATTCTGCAAAGTTACTCAACATCCATGATTTTATATTCTTTTAAATCAAATGCTCGTCACTTTAAATTATTAGGTTATAGTGCAGAACGATAAAATAATGTAGAAGTCAGTTAAAGGTGTAACGAATGGAATAAAGAAATGGCGGGAATGTAAATAAAGCATATTATGCACATGAAATTGAATTATCCTATAGAATGGGGAAAAATGGGAGATGAGAGAGGGGTTGTGAAAAAGAAAATGTTGAAAGTCATACTATAATTTAGAAATCAAGGTGATAATTACTGTCACACGAAAGTGATTTTTGCACAAGTTGTAAATTATACTTAGATAATTACGTACAGACAAAACTGAAATAAATGTAAACATAGGATACATAATTAAATTCTAGGCAAAGAATTTTCAACGTAATGATATTATGTACAATTCGCAAATTACAAATGCATTTCTCAATCTTCTTAGATTTAGCACGATTTAAAGGAATTTTAAAATTTATCATTGCCGGTGCTAAACTCAGAGTAATTTTATTACGAATTTTCATACCAAGTTTCACAACCATCATAAACTATTGGTTTGGGCAATTATAGAGACTATGTATTAAAACATCTTATTTGGGGTATAAGTAAAATGTTTATATTTTGCGAATGAACACGCTGATTAGCAACAGAGGATTAGTTTCAGTTTCTGTCTTTTCAATGACGTCAGTGATAACCATCAATTCATTGTAAATGTATAGATTGAATATTTTTTATTGCTGTGTATATAGAGTAATTTATTGGCAGAATCCAATATTATTTTGTTTCACTTTCAGCAAACAAACCAAAGTAGTCAATGCCACCTTCCTAAATAACGAAGTACCTTCAAGCCAACACTCTATTACTGCTTACGAATTTATCCTACCTGTGACGCCGTTAGTACCTATGCTACACATCACGACCCAACAATAATAATACCATGATGAGTCGGCCGAACAAAACCGGTAGAGGAGAAAGCTTCTGCAGAACGTCCCTTTCATAGTGTAACTAAAATGTTTTGAATATATCTAACAGTCTAACACATTATATAAAGAATTTGAAATTAAATAAAATTTTCACCTATCTATGATTCAATTAACTCCAAAGTAAACAAACTATTATTTACAGTATGCTCAAACTAAACGGCAGTGTGAGTATATTTTTGTTGATATTATATTGTTATTATTGATTACACAGATGGCTGGCTTTTGAGTTATAGCAAGAAATGGTAGTAAGTAGGTAATATCTGGGAATATGAGCAGATTTGCCATGATTGTGGGTTTATGAATAGAAGTAATATCCATGAAATATTTTGTGCATTTATGCTACTTTGACTCTTATTACGTTGGATATTACTGTCAAATGAATGCATAATACATTTTATGAATGTTCCCTCTGTTCATGAACCTATTCAGACAATAATCAACCGTCATATAATAATTTTGCTCCTATTTCATGATATTAACTATTGCATTCCAGTGCCTAGTTGAAATTCGGAGAAAAATAAACCCTAGTAAATCACGGTAGAAATAGCTCTCCGATTTCAATGTAGCATTTTTTTTTAAATTTTAAATTTGAGATTTGAGCATTCGAGCAAGGTAAAATCAACTGTTAGATGTCCAAACAGTGTTGTTTGTTTTAGTAGAGATACGACTCTTTACGACTTTTGGTGGCCGCCTAGATTTCTGTGAGATTGAACCAAACATAATATGCAGCAGAATAACTACCACCAGATTCAGAAACCACGTGGAAAATATAAAATCATTTAGGAAGCTGATTCTTATTTGTGCAAGCTAATTTTTGCTAATTTAATTTGTTTGAGAATTCAAATTTAGATTTAGGAAGCATGTTCTA
>JAAXYV010000099.1:0-16079 GCA_036851875.1 Novacerus sp. FZ-2019
ACCGTGTACGCCCCGGGCTGACCTGAGAATGACTCTAGGATAGTTATCATTGAAGAGGCCATTATGCTCATATTAATTCTCAGTTCAGCCAGACGTCGTCGTAAACAAATTTGAGGATTATACATGCATTAGAAAAGATGCGTTCGTTAGTTCATAAAGCTGTTTAAAACCTTTCACTCACTTTTATTAGAACTTGGGACTTGAAGGATGCATACATGTAGTTTATTCATACACTATAGTATCGACATTAGATTTCCTAGGAAAAGATGAGGTAACATCGTGTGATCCTGAACTCAAAATTAAAAACCAGCCATTCTTGGAAATACTATAATGTTCAACCTTATTTTCACGTGGGCAGGAGCACAGTAATGGTGCCTTTGGATACATGGAAACAGTTCAGGGTGTTTCAGTCATGGACCTGTCATATTCTTGTTCAACAAAGCTATTGTGTCAGGCAGTGCGTATACAAATCAGAAATTGCTTTTTACCATATAATTATAGTTAGACTAACTAAATTTTTTCAGTCCTAGTGTATACTTAAAAACTTGCATCTCTGTAATGCATGGATTTTTGATATGCAATCCAAACTTCACACCAAATTGCAAATAATTCTTGAGATAGAAATGCTAATTTCACTATACAATCTTAGTTACTGGTCAAATATATTCTAGGTAATAGGTTATCTACCTATATTTGATGTAATGATGAATATATTTGTTGTTGCAATTGCTATTCTTTTGAAACTTTACTGAAAGATTTATTGTTGTTGTAACTTGTACTGAGTTCGTCTCTGTACACATAATAATAGACTTTTCATCATCGCTTATCAAACTTAAACCCACATACATAAACTCGTCTGTAATTGCAATCTGTAAAAAATGTACATCTGCTTCGCATAAAAGCTATTATATATCCAACATATGACAACAATACGAGGTCTGCTGGAACGCCTTAGGACGGAGACGGAATCTCGTCTGATTCTTCTGCACGATTTCTTTAAGTTAAAATCCTTCTGTGGGATGAAATGATTAATAACGGACTTGGGCGTTATGATCATAGAGTTAGTACAAGAATTGGAATTTTCTCAATTTATGGTGCTTCTCTGTGTGCTATTTCAAAAGAACAAAAATACGCTTAAATGTTCGACAGGTCAGGGTTCCTCCATATTCGGTGCACTGCAGAATTCCCCAAAATAACACAATGCAGAGCTACTCTATTCTAATGCTGTTCTGAATATTTGGGGACCTATGATAATGCTAACAGTTCAATAGCTGTTATTTATGAACAATAATTAATAGTTATATTATTATTTATTATTATTATTTACATTAGGCGTATATTTAATGCCATAAAATGTTTAGATAATATTAGATTATTAAATAGTGAAGACCGATAATAATAATTTAGTACAAAAACAACTGTCAGTTTTATTATGTGTAAAATTGTACATATTTTGGCTGTGCAGTATATGATTGCAAAGGCCATGTGGAATATTTACACTGTGAAGAGAAATATTCTTCTGTATTATACTAAAGAACAAAAAATGGTGTTCATAATTCAACGACAACATTAAGATTAGAAAGAAAAACTTAAGAAGTAGATATTAGACTTACTGTAAACTCAATATTAACTATACCTCTCCCGCACTACCTGTGCAGTGTGCAGTACACCCGTCAGATGAAAAAAGTATACACGTACGTCTCCTCTGCAGAATGTCTTCATGTATGATTTAATGACAGCAAAATCACAGATTATAGTGCTGTCTTCATTAGCACGTGGAGTATAAAAAATGTAATCCTTTTACTCTTGAATCATAACAACATACCTACCTACCCACGCATTTGATTTGATTAACCATGAAACGAGTTTTGAAAAAGTTCAGTTTTGAAAACCCTCTTAAATTCGGTCTCTGAATGGATGATTCTACAACGAATCACATAGGAAGAACCAGAATTTCAAGTTCCATGCAACTGAATAATTACTTCTTACTAGGTACTTAGACTTCTGCATCACATCACAAATGTTTCATGACAAGAAATACATGTATTTGTCGCTTATCGTAGTACCCATACGTAAACGTGGTCGAACCTTATAAGTCTATGTATGTAAGACTTCAGCTCATCCAAGTAGGTACATTTATATCATATTTATAAATGTAATATTTATGAATAGAATCACTGTTATAGGAATTGGATGATATAAACATCATAATTTCATTCCTTGTGACTAAATTTTTTCCACTCAACTATTCATTCTAAATTCTAGAAATGTGCTCTGATACAATGCAGTTCAACTCAGCATTTAGATTCTGATAAGGCCGATGACTTATAGTTTAATTGTTTTTAACATTGTTTTTAATTGTTACTCTATTATGTAACCATCATTTTTCATGCGTTAGTTTGTATTGATAAATAGGATGTGAGGAAGGAAAAAGAGCTTACCTTACATAAGTACAGATAATTTGAACTTGGTTGATATTTCAAGAATGATATTGTGGATAGTTAACTGTGGGCCATATAGTTTGTTCCAGTGTGTATATTTGCAATTCTATCACACAAAAACACAGGCAGTGTTTGTATACCCTTTTCCTTTACACTTTTTTTAAGCTTCAGTTTTCACTTAAAGTTCGTTAAGTATTCACTGTGTTTCTTGCGCATTCTGTTCTGACTGACTACCAAGAAATAACAGTGCATCCATACAGAATGGCAGAATACAGATACATAAATAAACGGTACGGAACACCCTGCGTGTTTATACAGTGTACGATTTCACTAAACAAATATTTTTTTAAATACAGAAATATTGTTTGAAATGTAGTAATAGGTCGGTGATAAACGGTTATTAGTACTACAGAATACTAAACAAATAAAAAAGTGTAAATTTTCTTATATACCGCCTATACCGGTATGTAAATTGATCTCTGTGTGGTTCAGTATATACAGAAACTGAAAATACACAAAACATAACGTATAGGTACTCCAGCTGCATTTGGTGTATGTTGTGGTGAATGAGGGTGAGACATAATACAGTTATAGGCTGCCAGTTTTTACTCTTTATGTTAGATACAGTATCGTGCTGTGCTGTAGTTGCAGTACTTTTTGCTTGGATAAGTATACTTATGAAACTGTGTGTATGGAATAAATATATTCTATCTATATGTATATATTCTGTAGTACGAAAGGAAGTGTTTTACGACTGAGTCTAATTCGTATTCTATTCATACCTACCGAAGATTCAATACCCGCAAAAAAACATCATTTCTGCTTAGATGTATTTGATAAATTTCCAGTGATTAATATTGGTGTCAAAATAGAAAGTAGGAGGGCCAATATTTCATAAGAACACTGGAGAGGTAGCTATAACTGTGTGTATATATACAAAATCGTGTCCGTGTTGCCTTGAATGCACACTTTCTTGAGAAATAAACCATCTGTGACAGAAAATAGTAAATGTCGCTTTGTGACATCTGTCATTTGCTCGAGATCTTATAGGGAACTTGCATCAAAGGATACTTGAAACCTAATATAAGGGAGATTCTGTGTATACTTGACCGCCTATTTACGTAGTCTATTTGTGTTTGAAGAGACATTCGAAGACGTCAAATTCGAATCTCTGTGCACAGGTAAAAATGCTTAAAAGTAATTTAATGAACTGGCAGCAAGGTGAAATTGCCACGTTCTGCCAGTTCATTGTTCTCGCTTCTCATAAGTATGATCTGTGATGGCAGATGACATTCCTAAACTTCTGCCCGAAGCACTGAGTTCTTTTCTAACTGTGTGGTATTCAGCAATCGATTTAATAATAAAGAATACCTTTCATGGACAGCCCGTTTGTGAAAATTCTCCTCACTTTCTGAAAGTTTCAAGAACTGTACGAATTACTATCTGAAACAGAAACTGATTTCAGGGTATTATACGATTTTTATTTTTGTTTGGTTAAATATGCTAACATTGTCAATTAAGGTTGAATATTTAATTTCTTTACTCGTGAGTGTCTTGAGTTAAAATTTACAGGAATAGAATGCATATCTGTCGAATGACCTGTGTAAGAAGCACTGTGATTTGGTGAGTCGAAGTCTAATGGCATATAATGAACGAGAAATGTAGGAATGTAAATCAATTGCGACAAGATGAGTTGTTGCAGTCGTGAAAATATTCTAATAATAGCAGCACGTAACATAAACATTTGAACATGATGGAGAACCCCATAATTGAATGCAGATGCTGCTTGAGTTGAGATTGAGATAAGACGAGCGTGAGCAAAAAGCAAACCCAATACAGAATAAAGAGCCAACAATTTAAACTTTTACAGCGAAACAAAAAAAAATGATTTTTAATTTTATTACGCATAACTACGGATAGTAAATGAATACGATCCTGATCCCATGAATTGAACATATTAAGCTATTTGTAAGTAGCACTGCAAAGTTGTATATGCATGTATACATAATATATCAATTTCAATACGCTGACTAGAAAATAAGAATTCCGCACAACTATTATATCTGATAAATTATGTAAAACTAACAAATTATCCTTACTGTACAAAACTTTACGAGGGCGGACATAAAATGGTAAGGCAACCGAGAATTAGCACTTAGGAATTATACATTTTTACACATCAAAACATAGGCTAACACATTAAGGAAGGTTTTAAATAAACATGGATCAATAAAATGGCTAGTATTTATGTTCAACTTAAGGAACTGCGAAGTTACAGAGTACCTACTTATGGCACTACAAATTACAAATGTATTAACATTTAAGGATCAATATTTTGCACCTAACGCAAGGTATTTTTATTGCTTCACAACGAAAACAGTGTAGAGTTCTGGAAACAATCACGACCAAATGCCAACGAGTCTTCACCAAATTAAAATGAGTAAATTATCATAATCGGTTCAAGTTACTGATGTATAAATTCTTCAGCTCAGTTTTTGGTAAGTTCTCAAAAAGCGCTGCTCGGTTTTGACAGTCACCTTTCTTCACCCAGTGTCCATACACACGAAACGCACAATTGTCTATAACCTAAGATATATAATATATTAAATTAATGTTGTGTATAATAAATTATGCACAATAAGCTTTCTTATTTTTAATACTGCACGTCAAAATGTTCATTTCATTTACACTGTATTAAATCTTACTTTTCTAAATGACTTAATTCTGTATGGGTCAAGAGCTGCCGTGGCGATGGATAAAGGTTCTGGAGTAAAGCGTAATCTTTGTATTCTAACCATACATCGAACACACAATATTGCAAATCGAAACGACTTCCTGGCGTCAAAAGTTTTCATTTTGCAATGCTACGATCAAATTACTATTTAGTTACACACTTTATTTTTCAAGTCATATAATATTTCAAATTAAATACCACAGCTTGGAAAAATTCGTGTCTTATTGCATCTTTAACCGTGAGTCGCTTTAGTGGATCAACAACAAGAAGTTTTCGAATAAGATCTTTCGGAGCTTCTGTTAAGAAAGCTACATTTCATAATACTGCAATTAGATATTGAAATTCACACCACACAAATCATAAGACATTACCTGTGACACCATCCCATTCAGGTGAGTGAAATGAGTAATTTCCTTCCATTATATTCCTTAACATCACCATCTGTTTCCTGTGCCAAAATGGGGGGCACCCAACAAGTCTAGGCAAAACAATTACTAAAATTATACATAAATGTATTATTTTCTATTACCTATAGATACTTATAAAGAAAAAGAACTTACAAAGTATACATAATAACTCCACACGCCCACCTAAAACGTAAAAAGAAAGTTTTCAAAGTAAAGATATATTACATAAATTATAGAAACTGACAGACAGCCGACAAGAATAGCTAAAAATAGTTGGGTTAAAAAGGGAAGGGAAATATCAAAGCAACATAAATTGTAAACTAACACATCTACGAAATGATCATATCCGATGGAGTCTTCATACATGGCAGCTTTCAGGAGTTCTGGAGCCAAATACCCTGGTGTTCCACATACCTCTGAGGTTGATTAATATTAGTGACATGTTGAAAACGACCAAGGTACAAGCACCAAGAACCACCCATGCAAAAATAAACCAAATAACCACTATAAAGATCAAACATGAATATACATACATGTCCACTTTGTGGCCATATCCATCATCGTTCTCAAACATGTTGCATCTCAGCGTTTCCGGCGCTAAGTACCCCGGAGTGCCACACAAGTCTAATAATTATTGAATACAATAAGTTTGAGAATACACAGCGTTGCGTAGTAGAGGCGATCAAATGATTATTTAGAAAAAAGTGGTCAGATTCAAATTCACGCTTCCACGATTAAAAAATAAGTTCAGAATTCTGTATGACCGTTTCATCTTCACACGTACTAACCAAATACTATGCAAATAATATATTCCCAAATTACTCTACTTACCAAACAATTTATCTTCAGGTTTTAAAACCTTGGCGAAACCAAAATCAGTGAGCTTAACGTTATAATTGTCGTCAAGCAGTATATTTTCTGGCTTCAAATCTCGATGAACAATATTTTTACTGTGAACAAATTGCAAGGCCTCAAATAACTGTTTCATGATATATCTGTGAACAATTAACAGATAAGATACATGAGTAAAGGGTTCACAACTGAACATGACAAAATATTATTGAACAGAATACTATGTTTTAGTCGAATACGAAGAGTAAGTATACTTAGTCTTTTTTTCAGATAGTGTCACTACGTTAGTCAAGTAGTCGAAAAGCTCTCCGTTACGACATAATTCAAAGACCAGGAATATAAAGGTATGTGACTCAAACACATCGTGAAGTTCAACTAAAAACCAAATGAACATTCAGTATTATACATTTAAATTATTATGTATGTATTTAACCAACAAAGAAACTAGTACAATGTTTTCAATTTAGCTTTGGCTTGGTTTTCTCACTTATATAAGGGTGACCAGCGACCATGCGAAGAATGGTAACTTCACACAAAGTTGACTCTCTTACTGTATGAGTATTGGTATCCTCGTTGCTCAGATCTATTATTTTAGCCGCATACTCCCGACCCGTTTCTTTCTCTATACATCGTCGCACTGTCGAACTGACTCCTCTTTACACATATAAAATATACATATCATTAGTAAGATTTGTACCTATACTTATATTGAAAACTATGGTGCTTTCATTCTTTAATACCACTACCACAGTAAAAATATCTAACCTTCCAAGAACTTCCTTCGGTTCATACTTTGCATAAAATTCTTTAGCTGCATCTTGATCTGGAAGAGAATCATCGCTCTCGTCTCTGGCCATTTGATTGGCAATTATTCGATCCAGCACAGGTTATAATGCAAAGTGTCTACTATTGACTATGTTTGGTGCTTTCATTAGCGAGCGAGCAAAATATTATAGAAATATGAAGCGAACAGTTTTTCAGGATGTTGGAAGCTCAAAGAGTACAATTTAGAAGTAGATCAATAGCTAACTAATAAAACTTTAATCAACCAACAACCAAGGACCAAGGGTAAGTACGAAGGAACTTTATGGTCTCTATTGTCTACAAGTAAAATGTTTCTAAAAAAATAAGGTTACAAATCGGTTAATAAAAAATAAATTGTATACTGAGCATAACTTATTGACTTAATCCAACACCTAACAAGTGACAAGTGTGTTAATGTGAATGTTATCGATTTCTCAACACAAAATAATGAACAACCCTCCAATAATAATGATATAGTTGCTTGGTTTGAAGATCTCAACTCAAAGCTGAGAATTTAATTTAATTTAATCTAGATTTATTTGACGAATCTACAACTGTGAGATTCAAATAATGTGAATTAATTTAATAAATTCAAATTTCAGAGCCGCTGATTTCTCCAAAAAATATAACATTCTCCACAATACAGTTTACTAATATAAATAGACATCAAGGTCCACCAATGAGCACTAAAATATTTAAAGTAACTATTAAAACTTAATTGACGAGAGAATGATGTCCCAATTAAACGTTGAATATGCGTTGAGATGAGAATAAATGGGAGAAATTGGAACTGTATTGTTAAGTGTAAGCAGCCAACAGACGAGTTGAAAAACATGAACAGAGGATGAAGAGACCTCTATTATTGAGACCCATACATAACAAAACTAAACTCTTCGCTCCCCATCCCATAAAGATCCACGTGCTGAAAGTGTAAAGGAAAGGACAGCATGCAACTTGAGCGGCGGCAGGCATGCTCTTAGTTTTGAGTGTTGGTTATCATCATTTACACATCAAGCAGTTCCAAAACTCATTTAGATTTTTATTTGTCGACAATTAACTGAACGAGTTCAAGATGGGCAAAAAGGCCAAAGTTGGAAAGCAGCGGAAAGATAAATTCTATCATCTCGCTAAAGAAACTGGTAAGGGTTGAAACTTATTTTTGTGATTCGGAACTTTGAACATGTGCCGTATGTGTTCCTGTTTCATTCATGTACCAATTAATTTAATGCCAAATAGATCACAATAATCACAATTATTTAAATAAATGAAGCATACATTTATGAGTTAGATGTATAGTTCTGATTGATATTTAAACAACGTGTCAAACTATTTGTACTACGAGTATAATAAACAGCGATTACATTTTTGTAGGGTATAGATCTCGATCTGCTTTCAAACTCATACAATTAAATAGGAAGTTTGAGTTTTTACAAAACTCCCGAGTTCTAGTGGATTTATGTGCAGCTCCAGGAGGATGGATGCAAGTTGCAGTAGAACACATGCCCGTTTCCAGTCTGGTTATCGGTAAGTAAAATTAATTGCACAAAAATATTCATCGGTAACTAAAATTAGTTGTACAAAAAGATTCATCGGTAAATAAAATTGGTTGTATAAAAAGATTCATCGGTAAGTAAAATCAGTTGTACAAGAAGAATCTTTTTATAGCATTGCAACTACTATAGCTGAAGCCTTGCTTGTTGACTTATTGTCGCTTATAAATTACATGTGTTCGAATTTGTAGGTGTGGATTTATTTCCGATCAAGTCAATCGCAGGATGTATCGGCATCCAAGAAGATATCACTACTCCTCGATGTCTTCAGTTAATTAAGAAAGAGTTGAAAACCTGGAAGGTGGATGTCGTCCTTCATGATGGTGCACCAAATGTTGGACAAAATTGGTTACACGATGCGTATACTCAAACTTGTTTGACTCTGAGTGCGTTTCAAATGGCTACGCAGTTGCTAAAACCTGGAGGATATTTTGTGACTAAAGTATTTAGATCCAAAGATTATAACGCTCTGATCTGGGTCCTTCAGCAGTTCTTTAAGAATGTTTTCTCAACCAAGCCAGCTGCATCAAGAATAGAGTCTGCTGAAATTTTTGTTGTGTGCAAGGGGTATTTGGCACCTAGTACTATTGATCCTAAATTTCTAGATCCCAAACATGTTTTTGAAGATATTGATGTTCCAGAGGGAAAGAAGCAGCTTCAGCACTTATTGATGGAAGTAGGGTAAGAAAGCATTGAACTTAAACGGAAGATATCAAAACATACTAAATACGATTTGATACGTTACTACTATCGGGGCATATTTTAATAAAAACTTATGTTACAGGAAAAAGAAAAAAGCAGAAGGGTATCCGACTGGAGAAAATCTTCTATATCGTCCTGTTAATGCCAGTGAATTTGTCCGAAGTTCGGATCATATCGAGATGCTTGCAAATACATCTCAGGTATTTTTTATACCGGGTTTTTTAGTGATTAGTTATGGGTTTTTAAACAAACATTTTATTGGTTAGATTACTTTGGACGAAGATTGGATTGTAAAGAATTCCAAAACAACAGATGATATCATAGAATATTGCAAGGATGTCAAAGTTCTAGGAAGAAAGGAAATTAAGGCTCTCGTACTGTGGAGAAAAGCCCTTAGGTGTGATTAATCGTATTTTTACTATTATAGTCGACAGTTCCAGAGAAATTAGAATAAATTGATCAAATGATTTTTCTTTCAGGGATAAGTTAGACCAGTTTGTAAAGCTGAAGACAGATTCCACCCAGGATGGAGCAGTTGAGACTGCAGAAGTTGTCGAGGAAGAAGTTAGTGACACAGAAACTAAATTAGATGAAGCTATTGCGGATATGAAAGAACACGAGCTGAAAGAAGCTAAGAGGAAAAAGAAGAAAATTCTTAAAGAAAAGAGGAAAGTTCATGAGAAAACCAATTTAAAAATGATAATACCAGGTGACGTAGGGCCCACCGACACGTCCGGAGATTCACTTTTTACTCTAAAAAGTTTAAAAAAAATGGAAGACATTCTCAATTTGACTGAAGCCCCAATCATGCCAGCAGGCGAACCGCAGTTAAATGAAGAGGAAGAGATGCAGATTTATGAAGAAAAGAGGCGACAGAAATTTGTTCGATTTGACAAGGACAATGAGATTTTAGACAGCAGTGGAAAGTGTGTGCTTCATTTGTGTATTTTTTTATGTGTTTTTCTAACACCTATCACTTTCATCTCTATATTTGTATATACTCTTTTGCACATATAGATATTACAAAAAGATTGACAGTGAGGGCGAGGATTCTGGAAGAGAAACTGAGAGTGAAGAAGACCCAGATTTAAACGAAGGTCTTGGAGTTGACATTGAAGATGAAATTGAAGGTGAAGAAGATTTTGACATCGAAGATGTCGCACCTATTGCGTCTCATCCATTGATAACTGACTTGGATCATAGGGATAAAAATCAGAAGAGACTTCGAAAAGCACAGATGTGGTTTGATAAAGTGATTTTAGCATATTTTAATTTATACTTCATTAAAACATTATTGCATTAATTTCACATATTTTAGTAATTGTCTTCATAATTTAAAAGGATATCTTCAAAGACTTGGATGATGAGTCTGATGAAGATGTGGAACTGAATAAAATGGCAGAATCATTTGTAAAGAAAGGGGCTCATGTCATTGGTTATGAGCCAAAGGATCAACCAATACTACCTCCTAAAAAGCCAAAATCGAAGGAAGGTACGGATGTGAAAAAGAGGAAGAAGGAATTGGAAGTAGTATCAGCTGGACCAAGTAAGACGCTCGTATTCACAGAAAATGGATTTGATATAGTCGTATTTTAAATGATTGTTGTTTATGCAGAAAAAAAGAAAGTTAAATTGGATGTTGAGGGATTGGCTCTAGCAACAGTTATGATTCAATCTCAGAAAAGTAAGCGAGATTTGGTTAACGAAGGTTGGAATCGTTACGCTTTCGCTGACCCAGGTCTTCCGGATTGGTTTATTCAAGATGAAAAAAAGCACATGAAAAAGCCCGTGCCAGTGCCACCAGAGCTAGTTGAAGAATACAGAGGCAATTTAAAGGTTGAGAACAGATATTTTAAATAGGAGCATCCTACTGCAATGTTCATGACTTTTACTGACTACTTTCTCATAGGAAATCAATGCCAGACCAATCAAAAAGGTAGTTGAAGCTAAAGCTCGTAAGAAGAAGCGAGTTTTAAGGAAAATGGAAAAGACGAAAAAGAAAGCAGAAGCTATTTTGGATAAAGGGGACATGACAGAGACAGAGAAGGCCAATCAAATCAAGCAGTAAGTATATCTTATTATTATTTATTTATATTGAAAACAATATATAGGAACAGATGGATCATCATACATAGTTAATAATGAGTATCAACACAATGATGATAATATGGTTAGAAATTACAATGGTGATATAAAGATATATAGAAAGGGATATAATACATAATATGATATCAAATGAACTTAAATAAAAGAGAAAGTTTTAAGATATTTAATAATTAAAGCTATTTATAGTTTTGTTTAATGCAAAATCATTATTGAAATTTTTAATGATCGTTGGGATGGGAGTTGCATCTAATGTGTTTATAAACAGGCTGAGGGAAAATTTTAGATTGTTTAGATTGTTAGAACTTCTATCAGCAAGTGAGGATATATTACTTAATGAAAGGATATCACTGTAATTATCAGATTTCACTGTTTTTCGATGGATTATTGATAAACATCTACGTTCAAAAGAAGTAAGTTTCCTTGATAGTTTAGAAGTTAAATTCGAAGACCAAACAGCATTAGCGTATTCAAGGATAAGTCTAATAATAAGTACAATAGAGAGAAAGAGATTCAGTGATAGAAAAGCCATGCTTATTTAATTCAACAAGTTCGAAGAGACGACGCGATGCATTAATAATAATGCTATGTATATGAAGATCCCATTTGAGGTTATTAGAAGAAGTTACATTAAGTAATTTGGCGGAAGTAACTTTAGGACGAGATATATTATCAATATAAAAATATGATTTAACTGACGTGGAGATGTATCAAAGATCATGGAATAGCATTTACCTATATTGATTTTAATTGATTTCAAAAGGTCGAATGTATGTATCGTTTTTTTCTATGTATAGTTTCCATTTTTTGAGCTATAATAGATAGATTATTAATACATATTGCACTTAGCACCAATATTAGTAGTGTGCGAGCAGTAACCTGATGCCACAGTAATGCGTTTTGTACTTGAAATATTGAACATGCTGAATTTAGTTATCGCGGATACAGTCAAAAACATATAACTAAAATAGAGTATTCAATGAAGATTTATTTGGCTATCATTACGTCGATAGATATAGGGATATATGAAATAATGCATTTGTACTTTGTTAGATTGTACAAGAAGGCTCAAGGAACCAAAAAGAAGGAGATCACATACGTTGTGGCCAAGAAGTTCAACAGTGGGAAAAAAATGATACGCCCTCAAGGATTAAAAGGACCTTACAGAGTTGTTGATCCCCGAATGAAGAAAGATCTACGAAAAACAAAACAAAACGCAAAAGGCAAAGGGTCGAAGGGTACTAAAGGAAAAGGCAAAGGGTCAAAAGGTACTAAAGGAAAGGGCAACTACAAGGGAAAAAATCGTTAGTTGAAAGTATATTAGTGATTGTTTTTTAATGTCAGAATTTTTGTCATTGAATTACTAGAATACATTATATGATATATTATTTTCTACATCCTGTTTTTATGTCATGAAATATAATCTTGTATCACTTTGTATTTGCATACGTACGTACATATATCGTATATTTACTAATTGTACAGGATGGATTCGGCACAAACAACACTCATTATAAAACGGAAGTAAAGTTGTTTTGTTTCTTGAAACTCGTAAATATGTTCTTGGATATGTTTTAGGTTTTATTTTACCACTCACTCCAACAGTTACTTTTTAGAACGAATGTTTACAGTTGACAATGTATAAGGTACCTACAAACCTGCAGATACAAATACAGATATTATGAATTATTTACGTTTGGATGAAATATTGTTTATATAGGGCAGTGCACTTTACCTTCGATATTGACTACCCACAATGGCTTTGTCATAAAAATAAACATTAAGAAATATATATTCAAGTATTCTAATATATCGAAGGAAAGGAACCAAAGGGTAGAAAAGCTAAGATAATTTTTTCATTTCATTCTACATGCAAACTAAAACCAATGTATCACTATATGCCGTATAAAGTATGCACTCAAACTGGCATCATCCCTAGATGTGATGTATGTGACTGTGCATCAGGATAAATAAAACAGACACATGAAATAAAAAATAACGCAGCACGTAGACTATAGGTGAGTTGAGGTGGGACTGACAGTTATTAGCTGTATACTGTACTCATAAAATACGCATTGTTTCTGCCATGAATTCAGTCATAATCAGAGCCTATACCGACTAGTGTACTGAAGATGACCTGATGTTTGTATCTTCATCCCGCTTTCGGTCAGATGCAGCCAGATCGGATTTCTTTCAGATGAGTTGAGGCCGTTACCGGGGTTTCATAAAAATTCCTCGTAGCGTCCTCTAGACCCTTGACTTCTTGTACATCAAGTAGATTAGGCTGAAGACTCTATGAGTTAAATGAGTTCTGATGGCTGGCTGAGGGCTGTGATGTGATAAGTAAGTAGTTAGGTAGTTTAGTAATGTGGTATTGGTACAGTAATCGTATACTTTTACTAGCAATTTGACTCGCTGTCGCTTGACTTACTATCGCTTGACTTACTATCTTTTAGGCTCTTTGCTGAGCGCTTTTGGGTTTTGACTTCCTTACAAGGCGAGGAAGGGTTTCGCTCCTATCTACATGCCATTAGGGTTAGGGTGTCAAAGAGGTCTTCGCGTTTCACTTGAACCTTATACATACCTACCTGCTTAATGTTCATACTTTCCAGTAAATAGATTTTCACTTTCTACAGATATCAATGACCGATAGTGTTTTTCATATATAAAGTGTATTTTTTTAATTTCATTCAAACACTTTCTAAAACCCCGAAGCCATGCCCACTCCATCTTCGAATTGATTTTCTAATTCATTCAGATACAACAAACAATATAGAATAATTCATAGTTAGTTGAGAGCAGAAAATCTTACAGACTTAAGGAACCTTGTCATAAAAGTCATAACTATATAGGAAAAAAGAATCGTTTTGAAAATTGATCAATCTATACAGCTTTGCTGTTTTTCATACCTCTAACTCGCGCCTGCCCCATTTGGGGATTTGATTTTTTTATGCATTTTCAATATAATATAGAGAGTCGTTATTGTTATTTACTACGATATTGTTATTTGCTGTAAATCGAACAACTCTACTGTACCTAGATACTACGATGGGTATGACCTGTTGCTTACCCAATAGTAATCACAGTCCTAGTCCTAAGTGCAGTAAAAAACATTAAATCATGTTACTGTATAGTGATAGGTATATGATATCTCCCTACAATCGGTTACATTGTTAATTGCTGTAACTGCGAGACACTTGGACCTGCCACAAGTTTGACCAGACTTAATACAGAGTTTGTTCGGAAAGTTATAATTATTCGGGTAACTACGTTTATTTTTTATTTTTGTTCAAGCTAAAAATAACTCCTATATGAGACCTTTAAGCTCGAATTTGTGAACGTGACCTCTGAGAGGCCCGGTTTCTACCACAAAACTCAGTCAGGGCCTCCAATTTATTTTAAGCTATCCTATTGTATCGTATTCATTAAACTTAAGGGTTACCTGGACAGAAAGATCGAGATATTAAGCGTGTTATATATGAAGCCTATAGGTATCTATACTTTATGGAATAACAGCAAAAGGGTAAGAGGTTGCCTAAGCAGTTTGGCCTAGCCCAGTCTAACCTGCTGCACTAGCTACTAGCAAGTATTATTCTTAGCGTGTGTATTGTGCATATATGTGTTATGTTACGTGGTATGGTGTGTGGACTGTGGACCAGCATAAGCAGCAGAGTACACATTTACCATATGTACAATACAATCATATAACTACTATTACAACCAACCAACTAGGAACCCATCACAAATCGCAACAACAACGCAACGGTACGGTGTATAGCAATAGTAGTAACTACTGTGTAGTGCGTTCACTCTTTGCTCTTCTTTGGTTTGGCTGGCGTGAGGAGACGTACCTAACCTATAACTACCCTGTGTAAAAAGAAGACAAGACAAGACTATACATGAAGGATCCCTCCTTTATTCCTTATACGTTTGAGTCAGATTCTGTCGTTTCGTTTGCCCTGGACGAACTGTACTCCGTCTCTACATGTAATAGTAGTATCATAGCTGCATGGTTAAAGTGTATACGAATTGGCCCGACACCAGCAGCTCAGCATAGAATCACGTCGTCGACGACGACGACGACTGAGTCGTACATAGAAGTAGTAGTACCAGTTGTAGTAGTAGCAGTAGTAAGTGGTGTGATAGTGGTGGTTGTCGCGGCGGAGTGGATCAGCAGGCAAGGTTCCTCCGCTCAACTCACACACACACACATACATCACTGCAAATCATTAGGACATTGTACGAACATGGTCAGAACTAGTGTTGTTAATGTTCCACGTTTTCAGGTTGTAGTTCTAGTTCCTACTCATTATTGTTCCTGAAAAATTGTAATTCTTGTTCTAGTTATTGTTCCACAAACGAAAAACTACTTGTTGTTCCTATATTTGTAGTTGCAGTTCCATCGATAAAATTAATTTGTAGTTCCAGTTCCTGTTCCTTAAAGTTCCTTTATAAAACATGCACCGTATGAATATGATGAATAGAG
>JAAXYV010000101.1:0-15908 GCA_036851875.1 Novacerus sp. FZ-2019
TTCGGTTTGTCAATTATTATAAATCATAAAAATTTATACTTGGATTTTTTTTATTCTTAAATCGACTTACTTGTAAAGAATTCTGGAAGTGTGGGGATCTTTATTGATAAGTTGACCTAATTCTATATGAGTTAGATGAAACAATAGATGTTGATCAGGTATTAATTTCTCTTTTACCATCAGCTCTGCTAATTGGTAATAAACCAATTTGAACTGATCTATTGTCCAAACCAAAAGTGATTTCGTTCTCTCTCTGTACATCACTGAGCTACGACAATACGGTAGTATTAACTTCAACAGGCGTCTACAATGGAATTAATAAAGCAGGTTGTATATGTTTTTTTTAATATTTCTCTTTTTTTAATGCGTTTTCTCTGTTTTTATATGTTTGTCTTTATTTATATTTTTCCTTTTCTCTCTTTTATTTTGATATATCTAATTACCTTGTGGTGGTTTTTATAGGAGCTTTGAGAGAATCCAACAAAGCATCATCATTCGCAAATTTAGACCTCGCTGAGCTTGTCCAAGTATCCTTGCGTTTGGTTTTGTTCATGACGATACTCTTTACTATAGTGATTAGTGGTGTTGGATCAGTTTTCCAAGACTTTGTTCCTAGATCCAGCTAAAAGCAGAATGCATAAATCAGTTAGATTATTATGAGCTTGATATATTGCATAAACTGTTAATTTCAAGCAATTGATTATTTAGGCTGCTGGATTAACCTCCGCTATGCAACGATGCCCATGCTTCTCAAAGAACTTATCCAAAGAATTACTAAGTTTGTCGTTTCCCCTAATCCATTTCAAGGCATCGACCGTTCCTGAACTTCCGAGAAACTCGTTAATATTTTTCCCATATTCTACAATTGAATCAGAGAGCTCTTGCATTGCAACTGGCATGTCCGCTGACTCCACATTGGAACATACAGACAAAATTGTAGAAACATCCTCGTACAATATGTGGTCCCATTCGTCCACTAAATTTATAAAAAGTTATAATTGGATGATGCCTTTAGAAATGCAACCCCTCCTCGCTTAATATTGATCTTGATATAATATTTTGGCATCCATAATTCATTCACCTTTGCGATTTTCAGAAAGGAAAATAAATGCAAACACTTGTGCTATAGTGCTGCACTCCGAGATTTCAGTATGCAGGTACATAATCTATAGGTAATTGGTAATTTTATTTCTATTTATTTCTAGTTTTTTTTGTAATTATGTATTGTTTATAAATGAACTTCTATACTTACGTCATACAACCGAAATAATTCTTCTGTAAGTCTGTTGTATAAGGCTTTAACGTCATGGGATACATTCTCACATTCAAATCGATAGTTGCTGTACTTTTTTTCCACCATTTCTACTTTAGATTTGCTACTCATCACAGTCTACATAAAATGTGATAAAATAGTTTTTACTTCTAGCATTACTATATACGTATGATGATCAATTACATTATGTAGGTAGTTTTGATACAGAAAGGAAAATTGACTCACTTTTATTGCTCTTACAAAAGAAATTAGTTTCTCTTTTCCAGCCAGAATTCCGTAACGTTGAAGAGATATACGGTGCATCTCTTCATCAAGAACTCTGTGCCCAAACACAGCAAGATCGGAGCTGACCATGGCAGGAGAAATATCTTTTTCCAAGGTCCGATACATTGTATTTATTACATTTATAAATACTCTATGACGAAATGAAGCCATAGTTTGTAATGCGTATGGAATAATTGAGTCTCCGCATCTATAATAGGATCGCTTTTGAATTACTGCATCGAGCATACGAACAATAATCCCTTCTGAAAGGGGAGAGACGGTATTTGGCATCACTTCCCTGAAATAAGAATAAGTTAAATAGTTCCTAAAAATGCCAATTATTAGTAATATTAGTAAATGCAAACACAACATCAAAAATGCCATTTATTAGTAATATTAGTAAATGCAAACACAACATCAATAGTTTCTCGGTACCCCGTATTGGCCGTAGTCATTCGTTCAAAAGTAGTTCGGAGTGCGGAATCCATTTCATGCAAGATTTCAAAGTCAGTCCATGAGTCCAGTGATGTAATCGCTCGACTTTGAAGAATGTAAATATCACCATTCTGTTCTTGCGAACAATAACTATTTTAAAACTGATTCCAAAATACATTCTGAACATAAAAAATCATCACCTCACCTGGCCAATAGCCCATTCAATATCAATAGGCCTCAATTGTCCCAGTTCTTTCTCTATTTTAACAGCAATGACTCCTAACTTAAGTGCCGCCTCATCACTTAGACAATAGTTCTTTGCGTCTGCATCTGACACAGCGATCTCTTTTGTGGAACTACCATCCTCACTAACTATTATTTTCGCTTTCTTCTCTCCTAAACTTTTTCTTCCAATAGTCAAGTCTTTATCATCTCTCTTACAACAGGCGTCACTTTTAGACTTTCTGGAACGCAATACTATTATGGTATCTGGGTCACTTAATGCGGACACGACGCTCTAATCGACATTATCATATTCTATAGTTATTTGCATCAGCAGTATTATGCACATTAATATATTGTAGAGTTTAATGCAATAATTACTTCTCCCAGTCCGTAGTTTGCAGTAATAATTAACTCGAAAGGATTTCCTGTGCGTGGGTCAGCTGTGAAAAGAACCCCAGCTGTTGCAGCATGAACCATCTCTTGAACAACTACTCCCATCTCACTCACTGCAGGCTGGCCATGATTGCTGTTATCACAACAAATTAATGAATAGCGTGATAGATTATATATTTGATGACAATCACAGATAGTTCATATGTAGTCAAAATGAATATTGAATTGTGTGATGTTATCACTAAATCCAACGTACAGCCGATAAGTGACAGACTGAGTGGTGAAAAGTGAGGCCCAACATTCCACAATTTTGCTAGAAACAGAACTTTCTTTAATTCCGAGGAAAGTTTCATTTTGCCCCGCACAGGAGAGATCTTCTGCATCTTCTAAAACACCGGATGATCTCACAGCAAATCTAATAGCACTCCTATTTTCACCGAATTCCTTTTCCATCCACGGTGTAATAAGAGAAGAAAGTTTATTTTCCGCTTCAGTAGACTTTATGAAGGATATTACCCTACAAAAAATGGAAAATGGCACTATTATTCTATATGCTTACTTGATACTCCTGTTAGACTGTATCTCTTTATAACACAACCGTTAAGTAAAATTAATAGCAATGGTAATACATACGTAACGTACAACTAGAATACTCATAGCGGACAAGCAATTTTGTTAAATATATGGCACAAAATACTGCAGCTTTGCAGTAATAATACTACCACAGACAGAACAAATATTACATGCATACTCAGCTTTTACACTTACACTAGTCAATTCAATACTGTTTGTAATTACGGTGTCTATGTAATAATGTAAAAATTATAAATGTAATAAAGTAAAGTTTATTATTCGACATACTCTGAGCAGGCTTTCGTAACATCTTTACCAGAGGTAGAAAACATTTCTTCTATACTGTCCATACTCAAAGTTTCACGAAACAATTGAGTGGTAACACAGAATCCTTTTGCCGTCTTAAACTAAAATTACAATTATAGTAGCACATTAATGTTTACAGAAGTCATAATTTATATTTACTGACACTTATTTCAGATTTCACTAATACCTCTGAACACTTTCCAACCAGTTTGGCCAGCTGAGCCAAAGAAGCACCTTTACCACCAACTAGGGAAATGCTTGAACAATTCTCCGATTCTAGATCTACAATTTTGTCTCTAACAATTTCCGAAATATGCTTTGATGTTTCAACTGCTCTCTCCAATCCAAATGAAACAGGTGAATATATTAAATTGGCTCTTGATATACTAGAAGACTGTATTTCGTCAGAGCAATGTATAATACTATCCAGTTTTCGAAGAAGGATTCCCCTTCCCTCGTTACCATTAATGGCTAATTTCAATACAACTATTTGAAGAGTTGATAAATTGAAGGATTCCACGGCCGGCCATATTTCAATTCTGTAGGACGCTTTGTCATCTGTCGATGAAATTTAACTCTCTATTCAAATGCTTTCTATTTCTAAGGTTTTCAGGCAAAAAATACGAAAAATTACCTTTGATTACGAAAAGTTTTGGTAGCGAAGAGTTTCTGGTAAACATCGAAGGAGGAACGTCAACTCCGATAATAGGTTTAACCTTTCTAGAGGCGTATGAAATATGTCCATCGATCCAACCATCTGAAAATAAATATTAACAAACAAGTAAGCTTATGGAAGCACATGAAATCAATTAAAGAGTTCATGCAGTTCATAAAAACTATAGTGAATACGAAACTACATGTGTAGACCTACCTATAGATTAATGTGTTTTACATCTCAGCGACAGAAATTAAGATCGAGTATGTAGACTGTTAAACCTGAAGGAATATCAATCACAAAGCTCTCTGTATATATCTACATAATAAATTACTACAATTCCTATTCCTTGCGAGGGTCCAGAATCAACTATATATGCAGAATGGAACTAAAGATCAAAGATTATTGTCCATGGTTGATGGTGTATATACTGCATGTGCGTACAATTAATTATTTGACTATTCTGTATTATCGTTATTTCACTTGACTTGTACGCGTATATGTTAAAGTCACCTCTTAATGTACATTTGAGAGTAAAGTATTACAAATAAAGGGTATCTAAAAGGCAATTTGATTTTACCAGTGAGTCCAACTAGGCGCAAAGCATTTCCATCAGTCCCACACATGGCAAAGAGCTCCAAACGATTATTGCTTTCTCTATTTGAATCTGAAAGAGGATTCAAATTTAAATGGGAAATGAACCTCCGAACACGATGACCGTAGAGGTACAATGGGGCACGTTCAGCGTCATCAATTTTTACTGTCCCGTGATAACTTCCAAATTGATAGTATCCTTCTGGAAGGATGTTCCTACACCAGAACAATAACAATAAGGTTTAGTTGCTAAATAAATTGAATGGGAAATAATAAAATTGATCTTATTCTGCTGCTATTTACGGTAACTCAGCAAAGTTTTCTCCGAAAGTTCCATTTCCAGCCATATATTCAGAAAGCATGTCGGCATTTGCATGCTTTCTTGAGTCCTGTGGGAAGTCAAGTGCCTTCCATCTATGCATGTAAATGTACTTTAATTGTAACGAAACTGCTTTAATATATTTCTCACAAACATTATTGCACTGGGAATAGGAATAATAATTTGTACAGTAACATTATATTGCTGAAGTATTTCTTAGTACAGTGTAAATGGTAGAAATAACTTACAATAAATTTAGTACCGCATGAACCGAACTTCCATTCTTTGTTCTAAATAATTGAAAAAATAAATATGATTTTGCAAATTACAACATGAGAGTTCTATTATATCATGTTCGTTTGAAGTAACTAAGCTAAAAAATTGAAATGGGTCAATTACTCAAGAACACCGTTGTACCACAATCTCCATGTCCGCATAGGTTCTACCATCTCAAGTTTCATATTCCCCAAAGTGAATTCTCGGGCACTTGTACTTGTTCCTTTGTAGGACGCTGATAAATTACAATGAAAGGGTTACGATGGTAAAAGATTGAAAGCTACTAGACTGCAAAGAAAAACTTCACATTTTTATTAGAACAGTTCTTACCCGAATACTCCACCCCATCGAGTTTTAGGTAAATACTAACGTCAGTGAAATTAGCACAGAATCTGGTAATTTTTACAACAAGTATGTTTCCACCATTGTCCACGCTATAAAACATTAGGTCATCTGCACCCTAGATATATAATTAGATAAAATACCTTGAAATAAAATAATTTCGTATGTTTTTTTCTTTTATTACGAAAATGTTATAATTTTGATATACATGCGGACTGGTGATTTCGAAAGGTTTTTCCAACTCGAATTCTTCTTTTGCAGGGAAAAGTCCAGTGTCTGCTATAGATTTAGGGTCAAGAAGTTTATATGAACTAAATCGGTAAGCTAATTTATTCTGCCAGTTCGATACAGCTATGTTAATCAACTTTTTCTTCAAACCTGTACAAAAAAGTGATAGTATACACATCACAATCACACCACCATTTGGATTACTGTAATAAGGGTAGTAACTTACGGTGTGGGCAAATATCATGAGTAAATTTGTAGGCTAAAATTACAGCCACGATGACCGAAGTCAAAACAAAACCTAAGAACACTAAAACCATCTTGATTCTTGAGTGAACTTCTTGCTTCAGCTGTTGTGGAAATCAAAACATGGAACTTAACTTTTAAACTAAGACTCTAAAGGAGCACAAATAAAACTGGTTACTGAGAGGCTCTTGGCGAAATACAAAATATATGTATATTTAAATACTGTAATTTTCACGAAAGGAATGCCACATCAGAAATACATATTTCAGTGTTAATATAGGTGTCACTTAAACTGATATTCACCAGACCAGTAGAATACTTCCATTATCTCTCTTATTGACTAATATGTGAAGTAAAACTTTAGATAAATGATAAACGAATCAAAGTTATCGTACATAATTATTTCAATATCAAAACCTAACCGAAGAAGCTAACCTAACCACTGATTACTATAAACATGTACACAAATAAATGGAGCAATTTATTAATGCGGTATCAGATATCCCCATGAACCAAGAATACAGTTTCCAGTTTCAATTTCAACCTAAACTTTACTATAATCGAAGACAACATCGATCAACGAAGCCGGTTGTTTACAGAACAGGTGTAATAAACCACTTCAAAACAAATATATAATACGGTGAGTATTTGATGATAAAAGTGCATACGGCTATATAGAAGAAACACGAGTTGATTTATACAGGCGCTTATATAAATATGGAATCTCATTCTAAAATGAAACTGTACCTACCATGATATGTGATATTAAATTTTTGAATTGAAATAAACACATTCACTTTTTGTCTGCACACATTATCATTGCTACGTCATATAACAGCCTTGATCTGGCATTGTGAGTGTGCATATAGGTCTGTAATTACTGCTGGTTTGGTAATGAATGATTTGATCACAGCTCAGTTGACCATGACTTTTTATTGTGTTAAACTGCATAAGTGAACAGACTTTCTTTCATAGGTAGGCTTCAGAGGATACTTGTAATGATCGTTAAATGGTGTTGTCCTTCACCCGGTTGTTGGTGATCAAAGTCCAACGTTCAATTGGTGCTACTAGCATACATATTGCTAGGTGATATAAAGTATCTGTACCTACTATGCAGAGTAAGTAATATTATTATGTCAATAGACAATAGACACTAAAAAGTCTTGTATACATTCAACATCGAAAACAAGAAAAACAAACCGACGGAATTCAAAATTCATTATATTTCAGGAAACAAGCAAGTATGACTGGCAGAACTGTTCCATGATATTTATTTCTCTTTACTCGATAAATGAACTCGGAAAGGGTTAATAATTGCCATAATAATAAAGTATAATATATAGTTTATTATTACGGTAATTAATTATTACAGACCCATCATTTATACATGATGTGTCTGTAAGTAGTGTAAACCTGCATATGAAAATTGTGAATGAGAACCTGAATTTCTATTTTGACAGTACGTACCACTTAATAAAACAACACTTAAAAATAGTAAAGTCTACTCATAATATACAAGTAATACGCTTTCCTTATGGGCTTAATATTTATCACAGGGATTACAGGTTGTAAACAACGAATAATAATTGAAATTTAAAAAGCGGGTTGTATATGTAGTTTGAGAATGTAGAAAAATTGGGACTGCAGGAATCAAACCTTAGACAATAAACTTCTTATGCAAAAGATGCAAGGAGCAAAAAACTATCTGACACTCTTGTATAGTGAATGCAGAAAGTTACATAGAAGGCTATAATTTTATTTCTGGTTTTCCATTTAGTCCCAATGTTTACTCACATCACATATGAATTAAACCAAAAGTCTTAAAGTACCTTCTATTTGTACTTTTATCAGTACGAATAATATAATAAATAAATACAAATCAGTACGAATGAACTTGTTAAGAAACACTACCCGTTATTGCCGTGTATTATTCTTATACCACGCCAGACATCCATTATGAGTAATTATTTGCAGTAAACAAATCCATAAACAGTGCAGAAACCCAACAAACTTTATTTCACAGTAATTCATGATAATTCATTAGTTAATATTATGCTTTAATGAGTTCAGCCCGACCCAACATTCCAATAATCCCAAAAACCGTTGAGAAACTTCACACACGAAATTCGTATAAATATATTAGAAAGTGAGCTTGCAGAACAATCAACAAACAATATATACGTCAATTAGCTACTTTCTGTCCTACATCATTGTTCGTTTCTATTAAACAAACATTAGCGGCCATGACTCACAATCACATAAACTGAGACTAATACAATATGTATTATTTCATTCCATTTTAAAATAACAACTGCAACCTACAAGGGAGCGGGAAGAAATGACATATTATGGCAATTATGGTATATTCTTTCACTAAAACTAAATCAATTACAATGAGCTTGACCTTACGGTAATACAATTTTTCTTTAGACATTATGCTCTGATCAAAATTTTAAGTAGCGAGTTTCTAATTGATTGGACATTTCACAGTTTATTTTAAAATTAATTTTAACCTAGCTTTTTAGTCCAAAACAAAATTTAAAAACACATTTTCAACATTTTTAAATACCCTTTCTCTAACTAAGTGTATTACACATATGAAATGCGATTTAATCAACAACTAGATGAACTAATAAAATGGTTACTGAATAAAATACAATACAATACAATATACTCAAACATCTCGTCAGTAAATTATTTTTGTAAATGCTGTGTGATTAATTTACCAAAAAACGTTGATCTCGAGTCCTCACTATGTCATAAAATTCATTTGGTAGCATTAAAACAGAAGAGAAATCAAAGTGCTACATGTGAATGACCAGCAAAGATACTATGCTAATATAAAGTAAACATTAAAAATAAGTAATGTGAATAAATGAAAGATAAAATATATAAACTAAAGAAAGCTCATTCCAACACTTAAAATACTGATGGTCTTCTGCACAACCTATAATATTATTATGCTTGCTACTTCGGCAAATGTGAACTAGTTTTAATGAAAGACTGAGTTAACTTATGTGAACGTCTACTGGTTTGTTTTCCATTCTAAATTGTAACTTATCAGTGCAGTGCTGCTACAAACGTTACAGATTAATTGCCTTTCAAATTCTGAGACAATGTTACAATTCAGGCTCCCTAATCATACATAGGTTATTATATTCTTCAAGTCCTGTAACTGAATCGTATACTAAGGAATTAGCAATCGCTGTAGCAAAGTAAAATAAATTGTACCAGCAACCTTTAATATGATTATATTATGCGGTTTTCGAATTCCATGCGTAAAGAAGTAATTTTAAATTCATATTCCATTCTTCCGTTCTATCCACAAGATTAATTCAGCTCCTCCAACCAATTCGACCGTGATGGTGATTCGATTGCTCTTAATCTGATGTCACAAATTTCACACACTCTTGCTGTGTGTGGATTGGAATAGGTACACTGTGGACACGAGATGCGTTCCATTTTAGTATCTGAGGTTATTACTGAGCTTTCCGATACCTGAGAATTGTTTTGTATCTTGGGTTCCTTCTTTGAATCATTCTCGATTGTCGATAATGAGTACAGCTTAGGAATATCTGTAGCTAACCCAGTACAACTCTCATCAATAAAGTCTTTGCTCTTGGCACACATCTCACAGATTCTTGTTTCTTTGGTGTTGATATATGTACAAAATTTACAGTTCCAAGGTTCAATTTCAACGACAGAAACATTTCCAATAACAGGCACTTTCTTGAATTTTGAAGATTTCGAGTCAGAGGTCTTAGCAGTAGCAGCTACAGTACTCTTTGCTGCAGTATCTTTGCCTTTAACAGTTCCTTCAGTTACTTTGGAGATATTAAGATACTTCTCCGTTGGAGAATTTTTATACTGCTTCTTATGCAAAGTGTCATACGCAGAATCATCGTATTTAGCTTCATTTCTTGTTACCGACTTGGAACAATAATTCATGTCACTCCGAACACGAGAATCAACTACGTCTACGTCGTCATACTCTTCAGTATCCATATCCATTCGGTTACGTTTCTTAATATCTCTATATCCCACATACCCGCTGTTTTCAGAAAAACGTGGTTCATTCTCTTCAGAAAACGCAGTATCTTCATTAATATCCTCCGCATACTCCTCCTCGTCTGGTTTTTTATTCAACAGGCGGTGATACCATACATCCTCCAAGCTATTTAATGCTTGAGTTTGTCTTAAGGGTGTAGTTGAAGGAAAGAGTGAACCCTTAGTAGATGTGGTTTTTTCTCTTCGCACACAGCGGCTAATTAACTACCTTGAAATTCACTTCGAAACCCTTCGCCTTCCCTATATCCGAGTTTACTATTATAATTTTTAGGAATATTGGCTCCACTGTTAGCGCTGATTCGAGTAACATTCTGAGCAGGGTGATAAGCTGTAGCATGTTTATTATATGGACTAATATTCACATATGTTGGGCAATTCGTAGTTTTGGTACCACTATTTTCCATAAAACTGGAGTCACTTGCGTCATAGTAATCATGCGCTTGATGTGGATGACGGTAGTTTTTATTACCCATTTTTAAGTCCCAAGATGAAGCGTCAGTAGAGAAAGTTGACTTCTTTCCAGAACTGAAATCCTGATCAGAATACTCCGATGACGATTTATAGTCATTCTCCAATGCTAATCCACTATTTTTGCTACTTTTCACTTCATCCGGATGACGAAGGGTTTGATTATGAATGCTATCTCTCGGTGTCAATTCGTTTACTTCTCTGGCATAAGCGTAAGCTTCATTTAAAGTATCTTCTCCTAACGTTTCTCCATTATAGATGTATGAATTATCTGGATGTCTCACACGTGGGAAATGCTCATCTTCATAGAGCTCAATCGGTGGTTTAGATGAAAGAATTTTAGATTTTTGCTCAACTACTGCATCTGCTATTTGCTGATTGATAGTTAATTGACTTGACTCAATGGAATTCAACTTTTCAGAAAGTAACACTTCGTTTTCATTAACTTTACTAAACCTAAGATGACCCCTAGGGTGAAGTTTGATTCTTTGTGGTGTATGCCACTTGGTTTTTCCTCGACTCTCAGTACTATAATTACTTTCTTTGGGACTGATGTTTGAATATAAATTACAACCTATTTCCGCAGTAGAAGTGATAAATGATGACACATTACGTTCCTCTTTCACCTGGCGTTTACTCTCCATACTTTTTGATTGACTAGTTGATCCTCGACTTAGCAGATTTGTAGGAGTTACAACAGAAGAAAGTAAGACATTTTTGGAGGACGAAGAACTACTTGGTGACGTCGGGGACAAAGTTTTATTCTTACTTAGAGGAACCTCGTTACAAACTGCATCATAAATGTGTTGTGAATCTTCCTCTAGTGTTATATCCTGCAACGCTTCCTCCATTCTTTGGTTTGTCTCCTTCTTCGAAATACCTTTGGTTGTACTTGCACTAATTTCACCTTCCATGTGTCCATCAATAGAGTCATCATGTTTTTGAGATTTATGTATTTTGTAATCTTGATGCCTTCGACGAATATCGCAGATCAAAGTCTTGCAAACCAGATCAACATTTCCTTTATTTTGTTTCCGAAACTCGAATAGCTCACCAGTTGTAAGGGGATACGTTGGTTCTTGATCAGAAACTCGGCTCCATAGCTGACTCAAAATCTGTGACAGTATTAGTCTGAATTAAATTATACATTAGAGAGAACTAAACGAATTCAGAAATATTTTCAATATCTGTAATAGATTAGATCTTGTGGTGCCATTATTTCACAGATCATTATATATTTCGATTTCGGTGTGCAAGTTGGTCTTGCATGCACACTCGATTTGTAATAAAGAGGCCCCTACTCAAAGAGTGTTGCCCAAATCCCCTTCGTTTTATCGAACAATTTTGATTCAATTGGCTATTTCATTCCATATAAACTAATTCATCAGATTTCGAACCACCTTAATGAAGACATGATCAAAATATGGCGTTTCCTACATAGAAAATTAATGTTGCTTAGTTAACAAATAGGAATCAAAGTTTTGAAACATCTTTATGGATTTTCCAACCAATTTTGAACTTCATTCAATCGAGTCTACAAAAAAATAGTCCCACAACCCTGCAGCCGAGCAATAGACAAAAATATTTAAAATGGTCTAATAAGCAGCGGAAATGAGCTCTTGCAAGTATGCCATGCAAGAAGTGAATATAACTATACATCCATTGCGTATAGCATCTGTTCATATAAATAATCGTGTTTGGATACAAAATACAATTTGATCAAATTGGATAGGGTCAGCCAAATAACGGCCATCGGTTATATTAAGACCTGCACAATAAAAGTATCATAATCAAGGTGAGTACACAGAGAGATTGTCTGTGAACTCACCCTGATCTAAAGTATACTAAACTTACGAGACATTCTTGGCTGGATACCAGACAGTCTCGAGAAACTGCTTTGAGAATTTTAGGGTCGAAATTTGGAAGCAGTTTCAGCGCCTCGTCTGAGATATTGACATACCCCATTGCAATAAGTATTTCATGAGCATTTTCCAAATGCGCAGAAATGTTGTGAACATAGTATCCAGATGTAAGCTACAAAAAACAAAAACAAATATATTGATTATGTGATAAGTTTAATTGTAACAGTAAACTTCAAAGAAGTTATTTTCAAACATAGTAACCAGTATTGCAATATTACCACTTTACAGAGTTTAATAAAATTACAATCCAAGAAACCTTATTAAACTAATGTTAAAATAATACAATTATAAGTAAAATTTTTATACCACAAGGATTAAATTACATAATTTTAATCAAAATAAATGTATAGACTGTAGATATAAAATGTTTTCATTGTTTATTTTGTTCACTCTACGATCATACCACAGACAGACAGTGACAGTGAATTACAACCCCATTCTATAAGTTAATTAACTATTCAAAAGTCAAGGATTGACTACACCGTTGCAGTAAGTAAACACACATAATTTATAATTTATATAATGTAACTGGACAAACCTTTATAATTTGGAAATCTTTTCGCCAAGGTTGGCACAACAGATTATGACCGTACTGAGCCAAACACTCAAACGCAAGACTAGCTTCTCTGGGATCAAAATCGCCTATGGACATAGCACTTTGATGTAAAACTCTTTCAGTTTCATTGAATTTGAACTTTTGATTATGTGGGACTAGATACAGGTACTGTCTTGCGTATCCTGAAATTAAAAGTTAAAATAAAATAAATATTATGCACTCTAAAAATAATCACTGGAAACCAATTGATCAACTACAAACCTTCAAAGTATCGCAAAGCCTCTGCTTTTTTTTCCGGATTCTCTGTTGCAAGAAAGGCTTCATGATGCAGATCTATATTCTTTTCTATTTCCTCTAAAACCTCGGAACCACTGTTATATTTACTGGTGAGAGACATGACAAGTTAACAGCGAAGAGACTATTTCCTTCAACCCCGCAGATCTCCTTTTTTTATCATAATCTTACATCCAGGCACAAATTGGCATCTGTAAATAATTTCAATACCACCCACGTTACCTTATAATACTTACAAAATATACACTAAGTTGCCAAAAAATTGGATAATCAAGGGTTATAAGAGCAAGGACGAAAGTATAAAACAAAAATCGTTTGATATAGGTGGGAGACGTGTATAGAATAATTTTACGCCAGTTAGTAGAAACAATACTTATTGTTAGTAATAGCAGGGTTCAACTTCACTTAACTGTAATCAATGAGGATGTTCTTTTCTTATACATAGTTAAAGTAAACGTATAATTTTCTTTCTTCTGAGTTAATAATTTGAAAGTTCATTCACAAAAATAAAGACACTCATCGGTTAGCATTTATATTACATCCTGTTTCCTATTTTCAATCGTCAATCGTTGAAAGTATTAGTTTACTCAGTTTATAATTTAAGTATGCAGATTGTATGCCTGTATTCATTTAACGGCATAATTCTTGTCAAGAAGGTAGAAATATTCTGTCAAGATATCTATTCTAACTATATATATATATATAATATATATATAGTAAGTTTATTATATATATATAATCAACACTTAAATGTCTCACTTATTCAATTCAATTTCAAGCAAAGAACATTTATTGTATGTTCTGTCTATATATAGTGCCATAGATTATCTATATTAAAACTATATTAGAGTATTGGAAGTAATGGTGAATGGAAAATATAAGAAAAAAAATACTGACAGACAGTTTACTGACTGAGGTAGACAATCAATAAGGATGCAATGAACAGTTAAAAAGTAATTATTAACACCAAACCTTAATTATAATTGACGACCCGGTGACCTCAATCCCACCACCTTCTGAACAATTTGTACAAGTATTAAATATACTTTGTACGACCAAAAGTCTAACTATGAATGATGAATAACAATGAAATACACGTACAAACGCAATCATTGTACTATTATTGCTCCGAACGTCTATGCGAATGCGACTGAAGTGAATACCACAGTATTGTGATATGCAAACATGTCAAAGCACCATAAACTATTTATTTTATTACTTTACTTTCATTCATATTCAAAGAGTTGTGACGGTTGAAACCAACCAAGACTATATAGACTCGTCAACTTTGAACTTGCAACTAGTTTTTTCAGTGAAGTTGGAAAAAGCGATGTGAGATTGAGATCAACGAAAGTCAACACACGGGAAGGTAATACAATATAGTGAATGCACACTATTGCATATAATACCTATTAGTATACCATGTAATGCCAATCTCCATTCTCCTTCATGACTGTGTCATGTTGCATGTCCCATGCATACATACAACATATAAGAAAAAAAGTCTTGCTGCTGTTGTCAAGGAACACTTTGGTCGTCAGGCAACTTAAGATTAATTTACATTCCAAAGGTAAAAAATACCTATATGATAAACCCAACCTACCTAGGAAACGAATGATACGATTGCTTCGTCGATTAGATTTCTATTCCATTTCATTCGCAGGCTGTACTATACTAGGTAGTAATACTAGCACTGCGGCAGAGTAAAGTCGATTTTATTTTACATCTACTACCAGGTACAACAGATTTTCTTTTACTCTCTCCCCAAAGTTGTATTTGTATTTGTTAGTATTTATTTACTATTTGTGTGTGCTACGTTACGTATAGTCGAAAAAGCATAAAGCAAGCAAAGGCGCGCAGTAGTTTTAGTTAAGTTAGTCAGTCCGACTTTTCAGTAGTTCATCACAACCAGCCCACTTGTTGGAAATTGGAAAAGCAATTTTCATTTACATTATTTATTTACCCAATTATTTGGATCGTCCGTCGTATTGAAGATTTCTCTTACAAAAATTCAGGTAAGGATCGTCGTCTCATCGTCATCATCACTACACAGTCACAATCACAACACAACTTATAAAAATTGAATTGAAACGCATTGTATTGTTCTTCAACCCCTCACTTATTCACTATTTCAATTCCTTCTACTCACACTATAATGTGTGTGGTATATTCAACGTTATGTTTTGTTATGATTATGATTGTATGTTGTGTTTCGTCTGATGGAATCTTCAAGTAATTTGAAAGTCGTATCTTCTGTCAAAATTATTTTCTCAGCAGGAAGTTTCCCTGGGGTAAGTGTCGCCCTCTCATCGAAAATCAAAGTAGTAAGGATTAGCTGCTTTCTAGAGAGTTGTACGTTGCTGTAATGTAGTCGTAGTAGTAGGTAGTACTATTTTGTATCCTCACTTCACGATCCTCACTCATTGTACTCTGTCTGTATCCTTTTGGTATCGTCCTAACCTCTAAAAGTAACT
>JAAXYV010000102.1:0-15890 GCA_036851875.1 Novacerus sp. FZ-2019
TGTTCAAAAAAAGATGAAAAAGTAAAAGTGTGACATATGGTGATTGAGCTCTAGCACTATCATTAATTTTAATCGAGCCTTAGCTGTAAATTAACTTAAAATAACAGCTTGAAAAAAGTGTTAATTTTTTTTCCTCTAACGTCTAGTGATATTTCCGTTTTGGTTGTTTATTAACAGTGGTGTGTTTTGCCTGAGTGTGAAAAATGTCGCTTGTTGGAGTTGGAGCTACGGATCTACCGACGGGTGTTGGAGTAACAACAGTAACACCTAAACCTATTACCAACACTACTAAGGCTAAGACTAACAACAATGCTGTTAACGGCAAGCCAAAATTAGACCCGTCTGATCCTCGTGTGAGAAAATTGGTCTACTCTATGTACCGGGAAATGCTCAGCACTTGTAATGATGAAGCTAACAATTTTATCAGTCAGAAAGATCCGGCGAGAGTGAAACAGGATTTAGGTGTTGGACCTATTCTGGAGACCATAATGTAAGACTAATGCAGAATACTAATTCCAAATAATCCATTTATTTACTGTCTTATTTTTACTTTGGTTATGTTTTTAACTGCTTCTTTTACACCGATGATAGTAAATTCAGGCTTTGCCGTTGAAGAACTGAAAAGCTAAATATAATGTATTTTTATTTTTATTAGGCAGTTAAACAAATTAATACTTAGTTGTAAGGCCAAACTACTAAAAAAATCCTATTAATCTTAGCTTCTATTAACTGATTTTTTTTATTTATTTTTTTATTTAACGGCAGTCGCTTCCTACATAGTTTACAGTGAGTCATTTTCGTTTGTTTTTGTCTGTTACGTTAACATGTATTTATTTATTTAGGTAGTTGCGTGGTTGGTTATAGTAGTTGTTTTAAAGGGAGACTGGAGGACGGACATAAATATTTTAGTGATGACTAAGATTAGCTCCATCAGTTTGTAACTTGTGTCAGTTTACGACCTATGCATCTGCTAATGATTGTTCAGATATAGAATATTCATAAAAAAACAAACAGATGCAGCAAATTATCCTGTACGATTGGGTTTCTTGCTCTAAATTTTCGATGAAATCGCTCCAATTTGTATTTGCAAAATGGTGCATGCACATTTTCTCAGTAAGACGCATTTGGATATATGATTTCTAATCTCATAGTGAGTCTCTATTGAGTGAGATTTAAGATGAAAACTATTAAATTTTATTACAAGCTCTAATTCACATTCCAGATGTACTTTACTAATTCTCATATTTCTGATTGACGGAGATCGTGGGCGATTTATTTTTACTAAATAGGCCAATAAGTTTCTGAGTTAGTTTGGCGACTATCGATACGGTTCTTAGTATTGAATTGAATGTTATAATACATGAGATCAAGTAGATTTGCAATAGAATTGACTAGGTAATATCTTGTAAGCAAAGAAAAAGGATTGTGAAAATTATAAAATTCTTAGCTTAATAAAGCAACGACAACTTCAACCTTGAATGCTTCAGTTACATTGCTAAAAGAGAAAGATTGAAAAAGAACCCTTTTTAAGTTACTTAAATACTTAAATTGCTATATAGCGTATGTGATGCAATGTAAAAAAAAATCCTGAATAGTTCAGCAATGAAAAGGCGTGTCTGCACTAGTCTGCAGAGCATCATTAGCGCAGAGTATTAAATAAAACCCATGCAATTTAAAAGTGGTGAGGTACCAGAAGAGAGCATCAGGATAAGAAGGAAGGAACCTTGGTCTGTCAATTAGGGTTAAAATCAAAAGTGGTCAAGTCACCCATATGAACAACACTGTCATGTGAAAGTGAGGCGCTCTGTGGGTTACAGACATCATTTTATTTTTTGTGCGAACTGTAGACTGCAGCATGAGACAAGACCAAAGAACCAGACCCCATGCAGACTTGAACTCTGCTGTCTTAACAAAAATAAATAATCTGGCAAATCATCAGGAAAAGGATTAAAAGGTCATGACTTTTACATACAATAGATAAAAAACTGAAACCAATATCAGTTCAAAAGATGTTCAAAGCTGATTTAGGAACAGCATTCACATCGAATCAACTCTGACTCATCTTCGGTAAGGCAGAACAAAGCACCAAACAACCTCCTACCTTAAATCTAAATTAAACTATAAGTAACTTTCTTATCTGATCTTGAATTCTTTGATGTAATATCTAATTCTAAATTACTATTAAGCTGTAAAGCCTATTAAGGAATTCATATAATAGCATTTTAAGACCAATAATATCATTTCAAGTACTTCCTTCTTGGCAAATGTTATAATATGATATCATTTATTACTCTAATTAACGTCGGTTGTACATTACGTCAATATGGTCCGAGTGTAGAATTTTCAGTCTCTCTATATCACAGATTATTATATTTGTCAAGGAAAATGAAACTGAATCAGCAAACCTAACCAAATATGGAAGTTTCTGATAACATCATCGTCATCAGCATCATTATAATGGCCTTTCATTTTCACATCTGTTTTGTTTAGCTGTCATGTTCATTTTTGTAAACTTGATGTCTCAATCTCGTTCATGGTTCTGTTCTTATTCTGTTCGTTTGTTGATGATTCAGTTATATGAGGTATTATTTAATGTTTCTAAAGCATAGGCGGTATAAGATTGGCAACATAAAGACATCATTAAGAAAATAATATTGCAATAATTTCTCAATTTTTAATTGAGTTAGCGATCCTTTCATTTAAAAGTGTTTTAGTGATATACAAGCTTATTCATTATTATATTTTCTTAATGAAAATAAGGATGACATTCTCAAAATATTGTTGTAATAACACTACTGAACGCCTCTAAGCCACTTGTACAAAATTCAATTGTTTAGCGTTGTCATTCTTAATAATGACACTAAGCATATAAATGCATAAGTATTTTCGCCAAAGTTTTTGATTATCTTAGTGAGTTTGACATTCTAAAATCTATTCAACTTAGGTACGTCATTCAACTTTGATCTTTATAATATTTATTTATCTTGTCTTGTTGTATTGTGTTCGATATGAATATTTGGTAAAAATTAGATTCGCTTTGCAGATATTTCTTCAGTATGTCGAATCAACTTATTTTAAGCGTATCAGCTTTTGCAATTTATAAGTACTACCAATCCTTAAATTAAATAACAAGTATTATAAAATGAATGATGCAAAACTTAATCAATGTAGAGTTTCAGACTTTGGAATACTATGATTTGCATGACCGTTTTACCTTCGAGAATACGAGAAGGAAAATTAAGGTTAAGCAGAATGAAATAAAATATTATATGTACTATTGTTTTCCAACACATTCCAGTCCCCACACTGAGAGAATTACTTCCAACAAAGGAATGAAACGAAATTATTGTTATTATTATTGCAAAGAAAAATCCAGGGGGTTTGTTTATGCAAGATTTGCGCGATGCTAGATAAATGTTTGGTATTGGTTGCTACTTTTGGTATGCAAATAAATAGAAATAATTCATTGCATTGCATTCAAGAGAATATTAGTAGTGGAATGACATTGCTTTCTTTCTCTGGTCTCTTGGCCATTGGTAGGAAGTTTCGACTATGTGCACGAAGTAAGAATGATAATGATTGTGTTTGGTAATAAAATGAGTAATGAATGAGAGTTGAATAGTCTAAATGGCTTCGACGACAAAACAATAAATAATGGACTTCATTTGATTGTGTATCCTTTACTGGGTTTCAGAAGACAAGGCAGTCAACAAGGCAGCTCAACTCCTTCAACCCCAGCTCCTTCTAATAACTCAACTCCTTCGACTTCAGTTGCTGCTGCAGGTATATAGTTTGTCGTTGATTTGACCTCAATTATAACTTGCATATCATTATTGATTATCATTTGTTATCGCATTTTAGTTAGATTTATCTGATCCGACGTCAATGATTTCTTATAACAATCGATTGATGTACTGCCGCAGATTTTATGACTTGCAATTTATACTTTCCATTAAATCTGCAGCATGGAGCCGGATATTTAGTTTTGACTCCTTATCATTTTCAAAATGATGTTTACTAATGGGAAAATATTGTATTAAACCTAAGGTGGGATGCCACCTCCGCCACCACCACCACCGATGGCTCCTGTGGGTGCTATTCCTGCAGTCAGACTGAACAGCGAGGTACGAATTTCTATAAATATATATGTTTATTGATGTGTATTTATGATTTTCAATTATTTTTTACCGACGTGAGAGTACACAACTCAATGCTGCAACTCTTCTAATCTCTTATTCCTGATAACGACTGTTTGTATTCCCAGATATCTATATCCTGAGTTAACGAAAGATACGGAGAGAGTGTGGCAATAGTAAGTGTATGGAAGGCAATAGTTGGTAATTGCGATGGTATAGCTTAATGGGAAAGCCGGGCCGGCCGGCCCGGCCGGGCAGTGCACAGTGAGAGATGCAGGTTTCGATACCTGTCAAATGTTTGTCACAGTTCGATGCCGGATCAACTTTTTGTTATGCATATATTTACATTTCTCACACCGGATACTCAATATTATTATCATTCAAGTTTAATTTCGATTCCTGTGAACCACAATGTTTGAGGTAGTAAGTATATAGATATTATTCAGTAACAAAATTTTCAGAAATATTTAGTATTAGAAAAAATTTCTTCAAGGGAACGTGATAATATGTTACAAACATTCAGCATTAAGTATAGTTATGTATTACGTCCTGTGACCATAACTATTTCTTTAGTTTCTTTGGAAAGTTGAGGCATCAAATTAGGTGGGCTACCGTGAATCCGATAAGGGAATACTTTACGATAATTTTTAAGTTGTCGTCTTTTTTTGTTTTTAAAATTTTATTGTTTAATTAGATAAATTATGAATTGAGAAAATTTCTATTTTATTTCTGTTTCATTTGGAAAGACTGTTGCAAGATGTGTTTATTTGATTTTCTGTCAGATCGGTCCGCGTGATAAGGGTCCACCTTTGGCTCTGGCCAATGCGATGATGAAAGACAAGAAACCATTTACATACACACCCGGAGGTATTGACCTGTCAGAAATTCGAAGTCCCCGAATGGCAAAACGTATCCAGATGAATGCAGCTGCTGAAGGAATAACCTCTACTCCAGAAACTAGACCAGCTCATGCTCCAACCGCAAATGGTCCACCTCCAGGATATTTACCTCCAGCAGCAGTAGCAGCAATGCAACCTCAAATGGCGATACCCGTTTTTCCACAAGGTGGATTCAATCCTGCACAACTGAACAAAACTCACAAACCCTCAGATTTTGCACCACCAATTAATCCCCCACCCCCTCCATTTTTGCAGCAATTGCAGCAAAATATGTATCAAAATCGGCAGCAAAGCCCTCCTCCTGCAAAAACTCCACCGCCGCCGCCGGAAAGATCTTCGATTCCGGTCACAATGCAGATGCAATTCGAATCACGCCCGGTGTCAAATAATAATGGCCGGTTGAATGATAGCGTTGACAGCAGAAGTAGCCCAACGCCAATGATACCGGGAACGGGAGTAGGAACTGGGTGTATTTATATCCCGCCCATTCAAAATCAGAGTCAATCAGCTCCTACTGGAGCTCCACCACCACCTCCGTCATCAGGATTAACCCAAACCCAGAGACCCATACAGACCAAGGCTCAGGCTCATAGCCAAAATTTAGGATCCATTTATATCCCACCGATTGAGCAAAGGCCCAGCGACCGAAACCCGGGTACAGCAAGCAGTAGTAGCAGTAGTAATGCACCCGAATCTCCATCTGCCAGAGGAGTTTCTTCTCAATCACAGTCTCAGTCCTCAACACCGATGACCCCACAACTTAATAAAGCACCAACGCCCTGGATGAATTCATACAATCGAATCCAGAATCAGCCATTAATGTCTCCGCCTTATGTTAATCCTGCAAATATTGCCCCTTGGGGAGTTGTTGGAGGGGTTCGAACGATTCCTATTTCAGTGGCCAGGGACGTAGAAGATGATAATTCTGTGGAGAATGCCGCTGAGAATAATAATGTGAGCAATAATGCCAGACCCATAGGACAATCAAACAATACTGCTAGGGTTATCCCCATACAGATTCAGAGGGAAGAGTCTCAACAAGGTGGAGCTAGAAATATACCCATTCAGGTAATTATCTTATGTTTTGGCTTGGCAAACGAGACCTACAATATTCTAATGATTTATTAAGCTGTTTGAGTTAAAACAAATGGTATTAGTAATATTCAAATTCCAAATTATATTTACAGTTTGAGGGTAGTAACAGAAAACCACCGACTCCAGGAAATCAAACTCCGACGACCCCGCAGTCTGCTTCTGCAAATCCAGCGTTTCAGAAGCGCATGATGCCAAACCCTTACAATAATCCTATGGGTCTCTATTCTAATCATAATGTGACGGATGCGTATCATAAACAAGCTGGCGAACATCTCGGTGGAGTATTAGCTGAAAAGTATGGAAACTTACAGATGTTTAAAATATATGCATTTTAAACCCAAAGTATTTAAGCTTTTTGCTTTATTAAAGTTTGTCATTTGAAATTTTTAGAATGGCCATGGGTGAGAGGGAACCCATCCAGTCGAAGTCGTTAAGAGTAATGCAGAAAGTTGCTGAAGATGGTAAAATATTTATATTTCAAATTTATTTAAATGTCTTTAAATTTTTTTATCTTCTTGCATGATCACTTTGTACCTTCCAAACACAACTCTGAATTTCTGTTTAGAGTAGCTTGTATTTTTTGTTTTATGAAGTAGAAAATTCGCCGGTGTATTTACTTATAATTATAACATGAGGTTGTAGGACTAACTATACATTTTAAACACCCTGTTGTGAACATTAATTGATCCAAAAAATATTTACTATGTAAAATTTATAAATGTGTGGATTCCTACAAACCACTGCACTGACGGACACTAACATTGTTAAATAGGAGTCAAAACGTTTCTCTTCTCTGATATCAGCTTTTAATAAAGCTACAGAATCAATTCCAAGTTATACACCCCATTCTTAGAAAGTAAAATACTATTGTTGAAACATACCATACCACACATCAAGTCTGGTTGTGACATTTTTCATTTTAAGACAAAGGAAAATGGAACACATTCCTGCTATGAAAATGTTGATAAATCACATGTAAATTTTTGCCTTTTTGCTGTTTTAAATATCGAACCCGTTTCAGAATAAATAATTCAAAATTCCAATATTTTAATCTCTGTTCTATCTTCAAATAGATAAAAGTATATGTTCAATTGATGGAATATTTTGTTATAAAGAACTATTAAGAGTTGAACTACAGCAGCAACATCAACGTTTATTGGAATTCACGGGGGAGGACAAGCAACTTATGGAGTTGTTCAAAGCACAAGGTGGAGTAGTTTGCCATTAGAATATCCTTTGCCGGAGCTATTAATAACCATTTAGTATCCTATAGATGTAAGAGTCATCAGGTTATTATAATTTGCTTCAACCCTTTTGTCATCTACACTGTTCAACCATTATCTCTTGTGAAATTGCTTTAAGATATAGTAATTAATTGGTTTTTAATGCAGTCAAACGCAGAGTTCAAGATAAAAATTACAATGCCTAATTAAAACTTGTGTAAATTTAAGTGAAGACACTCAGTTGTTTACATATGGATTATTAATTAATAGTTGATGATGGATCGTTGCACAAAGGTGAGGAGCCACGCTTCCGAGGTGGTCACATCCCATCAAGAGCTTTTAGAGCCTTGCAAAGCAACTTGCCACCAAGCCCAGGAGTACAAGATCAACCTGTTTGTAAGTACCTGTTTAAATATACTTTATGACGTAGAATATATTTGTTATTACCTATTGGGAGAAAGTAGAACATACTTACTGAGAAGGTTTAGCTTTACATGACAAAAAGTTGTTTTAATTGAATAATGTCTCGGACAATCCTGTAACATATGTACACGAAAACTTTTATTTAGATAGGAAGGGATATTTAGATAGATAGTATTTTATTTCTAAACTCTCTCCGTTATTAATCACGTTACAGCCAAGAAAGACTCAAAAGACTACCAGTACAATTATCAATGTAAGGAGCATGAAACTTTGATTGCATAATATAAATTTTGTTACGTATACGTTTTGTGTATTGTATTAATACTAGTTGAAAAGTGAAGCTAGGCGTTCTGCTCTCTAGAAAAAGTAGCGAAAGTGATAACATTTTGCATTGCTTCGCATTATTCTTAAGTATTGACTATTGTTTTCTAGCTTATCCAACCCAGGCTCAAAGTGGTCAAGGCACAGCAACCCATAATATTCAAATTCGTATGACAACGCAGTCACCAACACCACATCAACAAACTTATCAACATCAAATACATATTCAGTCAGATTCACCAATTACAGTAGGTGGCAACCAGGCCAGACTTCCACCTTCCCAGCAGACAGTCCCTGAACCGAAGAAGTATATGGGGAGTAACATCCCTTCCCGCTCCTTTAAAATTCTTCAGGCTATGACTGCCGATGATGAAGCGTCGGGTAAGTATATTTGATTATCTTGAATTAAACAATTTGATCTTGCTCGCGAATTTAATTCCTTGTATGATTTCTATGAGGCTTTAGTATAATTGTACTCACTGAGGAAATGTTAGTGTACTGTAGAAAGGTTATTATCATCAAATATTTGGCTTTGATGCTTGTTATTACAGATATGAATTGGGGAGGTTAGAGGTTATTTTGGTAACTAAGGCTGATTAATTTATGTAATAAGGCTTCGGAGCTTTTTTATTTATCACTTTTACATGGTGCTATACTTATGAGTAAAAATCCAAACCTGACAGACTTTAGATTGGTCATCTGATGATTTATAATTTATTTGAAGTTAATTTACTCAACTTTTGCTTTTGTTACTCTGGCCTGGGTGCACAACCTTATGCTGTTAGTGTAAATAGTGGGATGGACGTATGGGCGTTGGGTTTAATTTCTCTGTCTTGTCTCTGAAATCTGGGATCAATAATTTAATTAGATTTCTCTTTGATAATTTGACCTGTATAGCTTTGGGATCAGAGGCTGCTCCAGCTGATCAAACTCAAAATTTATATTCCTCTGATCCTAATCATCCTGAATCCTATTCTGAATCCCACTCAGAACCCAATTCTTCTGAAAGTTCCTACGATGAGCTAGCAGGAAGTACACCTTCTTCGGACCAAGGTTACTCTCCATGGCAGGAGAATTATGAATGTGACCCTAGTTGGGACCCTTATGCTTATATGTCTTGGTATTATTGGTGGTACTACACATCCTGCTATTGGAGTGGGTATGATATGACTGGGTATGAATACCCGCAAAACTGGGATCCTAACTATATCCCTCCCGAATTTTATAATTACGCCGGTTATGAGAATGGAGCATATGACGAGAGTTATTCAAATTTAAGCTCAGAAAATGTTCCTATGCATTCGAAATCGTTTAAAAATTTACAAAAGGGTTATGAGGATACCCAGGAAGAAGTTCCCATAAAAATAATCCCTCGAGAAGATGGCAATCCTGATGTGCCGACAATAATTATTCAAGGGGAAAATACGAAAACTCTAAATTCAAACATGACTGTAAATGCAAATAAGTACCTTAAAACGCCTGATTCTAAAATGTATAACTGTGATAGTGACAAGAATGTTGTGAAGGAAAATGGTAAAGAAGAGTCTGATGAAGAAAGCTCCGAGGATGAGGATGAAAAAGAAAGTTGTGAGCAAGGACAGACGGTGATAAAGTGTGAGACTGGGGCTGATAGTAACAAACGGACTGAAGCCAACAACGATGATGAAGAAGAAGATGAAGAGACTGAGTCAGAAGACGACTACGAAGAAACTGCAGAAATTTTGGGAATAGTTGAGGAACCTGAAACACCTTCCTCAGAAGACTCTGATGCAACGCTTGTGGACGAATCATTCGGGGGTTTCTCTCGAGTGGGTAATCTGACTATTGAGGAATATCAATCCCCAAACTCTGAATCCTCCGAATCCATAATACTAGGCTTCAATAGAAAAACTAAACTAAGCACTATTGATGAGCTTACGGAAATGGACAGGTCCAGAGCTTCTTCTTCACTGACACGAAACTTATCTCAAGAGTTGGAACACGACCCTTATCCTGTGAAAGAAGAAGTGGACGAATCCGATGAAGACTCGGATTCGGAATCAGAAGATGAGCTTTCGAGTGTGAGTGTTATTGAAAACAAATCTGATACCCAAGGAGAAATCACGACAGCTACGGAATCGAAGAGAGAAGATGAGACAACATCAAGTGATGATGGTGAAGAAGTTGAAGAAGATGAAAGCAATCAGGTAACGTCTGCGGTCACCGTTCGATTGCCGTTGAAGTTATGCTTTACGAAATCAAAAAGCTACCGCGATATTACTACTGTATTGGTTGGTGATAGTGAAATTCAGAAAAATTGTACGAGTGAAGATTATGACGTGGCAGATGAAGAAGCAGACATCAAATACGGTTCTCAAGTAATCGCGGTTCATGAAATTACCCAAGAGGAAGACACAGAAAATCCGAATGAGCCTGCCGTTTCATACACAATTTCTCTTTCTCGCCAAACATCAAAAAGCAAGGACGAAGACGAGAAGAAAAATCATATACAGGATAAAAGAGAAGCTGAAAAATATGAAATCAAGGATAATGAATTTAATGAAGTTGAAGTACCTACAATTGAAGTTGAAGTACCTGCCATTGAAGTTGAAGAACCCGAAGATATTGACTTCTGGAGTCAAATAAAAGATTCGGAGGCTGAAAAATCTCAAGTTTTTTGGAAGACAATGGAAACTACCGAGTCAAAAAAATCTGATGATTTTTGGGCATCAAATGAAACATCCGAATATGTTGCTGCCGATGATTACTGGGGACAAATTACAGCAGCAGCAAAAGACAAAACAGACTCTGATAAAGAAGTAGAAGATATTTGGGCTAATAAAGAAGCGGTTGTTTCTTGCAATGAAGCTAAGGAATCGAATTGGGATACGAAGGACAGCATTGACTACAAATGGGAGAAAGAGTTCAATTTTTGGGATAAAAGTTACAAATCCTTTGAGTCTAGGAGGTTTAGTAATTTTGAAATTAGTGAAGCCTATGAATCAGACTCTGGATTAATGAGTGACATCAAACATGAACGGATGCAGCTGAAAAGACATTCAATACCCGGATCATTTTGGAGTCCAAATGGAGACAAGGATGAAGATGAAGAGGAAGGATCAAAATCTTGTAAAGAGACTATGAAAGAGTATGAAGAGTGCAAGGATTCTCCACCCTGGTCATATTGGGATGAGATAGACAAAGAGCGTGAAAGTAAAAAAGCCACTCAGACTTGTGAGTGGGAAAAGAGAGAAGATGAGAAAAAACAGGAGGAAAAGGAAGAAAGCTCATCAGAAGAAGAAGAGTCAGAAGATGATGATGAGGATGAAGAAAATAATAAGGATATCTCAGTAGAGGTTGAGATGCCTAAAAAGGAAAAATCGACTCATTCAGAGTCAGATTCAGAAGGTGAGGGAGAGGAGGAAGGAGAGGATGGTGATGAGAGAGAGGAATCTGAGAATGAGAGTGATAATAAACAGGGAGCAAAGAAGAGTGAAAATTGTATAGAAGTAGAAGAGAGTTGTTTGGGAACTAAAAGCCGGAAAACCCCAAATGGTTGTACTCAATCGGACACCGAGCTTAACTCTCTGGTTGCTCCAGTGCCGGTATCCGTCTCCGTATCAGATGAGAACTCTGATGAATCATCGTCGAAAAGTAGTGGAAGTACAATAGGGCGAGATAAATCTGAACCGGAAAAGACTATGGGTGAAACCGAAGGAGAAGCTGAGGAAGGGGAAAGAGAATTTGATCCAAAGCTGAGTCAAAGCCTTAAGGCGAACCACAAACACTTGAGTGCCGAAAATAGACAAGAAAGGGAAGTAGAATCTGATCCGCGACATGTAGTAAGACCTATTGAAATCCGAGAAATCCGGGAGAAAATTAAATTGGACCCGTCGACCGAATTAGAAAACCACGAAACGTGCACTTGTCACTTAGCTGATAGAATGGCACGAGCTGAAAGCCTCCTTTGGCGGATTGAACGATTCCTCCAAGAGAGTTTGAGCCTTGGGAGTGAAGACGACTCAGGCGTCATGACCGACCTAAGTCGACAGATTTCCGATGTGGATACGGATGCTGATAATGATATCAATGACAATGAGTTTCTGCTTACAGCAGCATTTGCTGCAAAACAAAAAAGGAGTTCATCTACGGGAAGAAAAGCGAATAACAGCACAGGGAATTCCCCAACAGCCACAACCCAACCTGCAACGTCAACTCAAACAAAGAAAAGACCCACGTCGGAAATCCTTGTCGAGACGCATTCGAAAGCAGAGACGGAAATTGAAACGGACACCGTAAAGGTTCGAAGTGCGTCGGAGCGGAAAGCTTTACGTTACCAAAGAGCAAAAACGCACTCAAGACTTTTCCAGTTGTTACAAGACGAGTGTAGTAAAGAAGATGACGACGATGACGACGACGATGAAGATGAAGAGTTTGAATATGAAAGTGAAACAGCAATAACTACCGAAAATGTCCCAGTCGAGAAGACCATTCAAATAGAAACAGAAGATGGCAGCGCCACTGCTGAGACGCCATCAGATACGAACCCGGAGACACGCCGCAGTCGGCTGGTACCACTGCCAATAAAGAACTTCCTGACGTCTTCCCTGTCTTGTGACAGTAATTCTTCCCCATCCGGCTCCTCTGGAGTGCTGTCCCCAACCTCCCCGGTAAATCGAGACCAACTTCTAGCTGACATCATCAACGAATTTCATCTCCGACATCAGCAAAACTCCTCCCGAATTCAACAGAGTCAGCGCCGGTTGACAAACTTTCCTTCAAAGATTTTTCAACTTTTGCAACAAGAATTTGGGGAAGAGTTCTATCACACGTTTGATGGCTGTGCAGATGAATTTTTCCAAATTCCAGTTCAAATCGACGGAGACAACACTTCAACAATAGTACAAGAATGCACTATTCACAAAAGTGAGAGTCTCAAGCAACTTGAAGCTGCTGCTTTGAAGAAAGAAAACTCTAAGAAAAGTAGCCACCATCATCATCATCACTGCCGAAAATCAACCACTGCCAAAAATTACAAAGCCAGCAGTCGAATTGCTACAGAAACTACAGAGCTGACTGTAGTAACTACGTCTGCAACTACTAACGATTCCAAAACACCCGAATTCCTCGAGGTGCCTCTCAGGAAGAAGAAAGCCAATATGAATCGAGATCCCCGTTCACCCAAGCCTAAAAATTTGTAGCCTGTTTTTTTCATCCTCATACAATGATTACTTTTTAAGCATAAGCTGTTAACTATATTGTTATTATGAGTACAGAAGGATCAACCTATCTTTCACTTAATTAATATCCTTCTTCCTCTTACATATGCTTAGCACTTTTAATTGTAAGTGGGCTGGACCCTGTGGAACCAAAGCCAATTGTATACTCGTTACTATTTATGTTATTGTCTTATCTCCTGACTGCAAATCCTGTCCAATCCAACCTATTTCACATGCCTAATCCTTCCTAAAGCCATGACAAATTAAACGTAAAAACTCAAGTGAGTGAAAAAAGGCCAGATTTCCGAAAGAAATTCGATCGTTTGCTCAGAGTCAAAATTAGCAAGCATCATCTGCCTGTCTGTCAGTGCCATTGTTTGAACCAGGTATCTCATCTCATCTGCCTTCCTTTTCTTTATATTGTACCTATGTATAAACTCAATATTATCAACATGAGCTATATTATATACTTATATTATAATTTAAATCGCATACTGTATGGCTCTTTTTGAGTTTTGCACGAATCAATCGAGCTACATATGATTAATCGTAGACTCAAACAAATTCAACCCAAGTCAGTATGATATGATTCTTTTTTGCATTTGTGTCCACCGACTGAACCAAACTGACTTGCATTTTTGTGCGGAACGCAGTAGACGTAGCAAGTTTTCAGTCACATACTAATTTTTGCGAATTCATAATAATTTTTGTGATTGTTGAATTCGCCTTACAAAATTATGACCCTCTCTTTCATCTCTTGTTCTGTCTGTGTACATGTTTTTGTATTCCGTTTGTCAAGTCTCTCCTTCTGCCTGTATATCATCACACCCACAACCTTACATGTGCATTCTATTTAATATTCATATGTATATCATAAGGCCCCACATTTTAATTTCACCCCCCACAACAAATAAACCTTCTTAATGTTTTAGGTCATACATTCTTCCTACAACTTTATCTCTATCTCTAATTTATCTCTTTATAACTGCATTTCAACGTACTGGAAATAGTAGCAAATTTTCCTTTGAACCTAGCAAAAGTGATCCATTCGTCGCAAAAAAATGTTACCCTTCGCAAGAAGTATATTAACAGATGTAGCTACTGCCAATTATGGTGGGAAGGGAGGGAAGGTAAGCACTCAAAACATAAAATTCTATTGAATTCTACATCATTTATCTTTGAAACCACAGCTCCAAGTGCAAAAGCGTCATCATGGTCATTTTCGTCGCACTCCATTACATTGTTTTACTGTGTTGAATTTTGACAATTCAATTTAATCAAGTACATAATTGAACGGAGAGAAAAGGAAGGGAAAGAAAAGGGAAACCAGATGAGATGAGATGATACCATAGTATATACCCTTATGTTTTATGTTTTTATTATGTAAGGGGGGTTGGACTATTGAGATAGTATACTCGTACAGATATGTAATCTACATAAATTTAGTCCTTTGTAAGAGCAACAACGACCGCTTTCTGTAATTTAATTTTGATAATGAGTTACTTTGTTCCTTCGTGGTTCTGCTGAATTTAATTTGATTTGTTGCGAATTTAATTGGTGTTAGACTTGTAACGCATTTCTTCTCTCTGTGACCAATTAATTAGACATTGCTGTTGTATGGATCATTTTTGCCTGGTTGTTTGTGAGTTACCTATTGTATAAACTGTTGAGCTACAAGTACTAAAGCCGAAAGTTTGAAATTTGCTTCACGTTTGTTTGCGTTCTACGGATTATTTCTGTATCCAAACACGGATTTTCTCTTACCGGGGTGGAGCGGTACGAATGTAGAAATTTATACGCCGTAGAAAACTGCCTCACACATTCCTTATACTGCATCTATTCAGTCCGCTTCAAGCATTCTTGTCATTGATGAGTACAATATCCAAGTTAAAATACAACGGTTCTTTACGACTTAATCTGTGACGAGACTATTTGCAATTAGGAATTTCAAAGCGTCTCGACAAACGATTACAGACATCAGTGTCTGTGTGGTTACTTTTATATAATTCCAGTGTTCATTTTCACTGAATTGTAATTGAAACTACGGTTAGGACAGAATCCCTCATATCCTTAACTTTAAGTGCCGTAAACATTTACCCTGCGCTTAATTGTTATTATCTGTTTCCTGCTTTGGCTCAAAATCCTCATTATTTTCATTATATTTGCTTAGTCCTTCTTTAAAATGGCTGAAATTAATTGCTTAAAATGAGTCATTTCTGATCTGTATGCCAACTAGAACTAGATTTTTATATCATATTATTGGGAGGTATATGGATTTCTGAATGCTTTCTTGCATGAAAATATGATATGGTAACAAGAATTAAGAGTGGAATTGTGTACTTTGACTTTAAACTGGGGCATTTGCATTTTGGAAATGTTGGAAAAAAGCTTGCTTATCTGTACAGGTTAATTATATGGTCATAGACTCCATAATTTGCCAATATTGTTTTTTTTAACTTTAAAATACTGATATACCGTTGTGTATTGGATTTAAGTTGGGAATTGAACTGTAATAAAGTTTTATGTCTGTTGTTCTAACAGTTTTGAATTTGTAACCAAAATAATTGTTTTATTTCATGACTTTCTAGAACCAAG
>JAAXYV010000103.1:0-15842 GCA_036851875.1 Novacerus sp. FZ-2019
GCCGGTGGGATCTTGGCAGAGCTGGAGGGCGGTGGGCGCCCACCGGAGGGATCTTGGCAGAGCTGTATGACGGTGGGATCTCAGCAGAGCTGGAGGTCGGTGAGCGGAGGGACGGTTTTGTGCCCATCTATGGATATAAGTGAGTGCCCTGGTGGTTTGACGCCCATGTCCAGGCCCTAGGGCCTAGTCAGACAAAACAAACTCTTTACCCCGGCCCTATGCCCTGGATCGAAAGAATATGCCCTATACCTGCCCTAGACAGAAATCAAAATGTCTAATGCCTCGGCCCTATGCCCTAGATGAAAATAAACGCCATAAAATGAGACATCAGGGTAAGTCCTAAAAATGCCTCCGGGGAACTCATCTCTGCTCGGAAAGTGTCTAGAAAAATAGTTTCCTGTGTATTTTTCATTTTACCTTCATCATAGTCCTATAGTTACAATACATGCTTCCCACATTTACATGTAGACTACAAAGGCACACTAAATAATGGTACATAATGGTTGCATTGAATTCAGAAAGGATTGTGATTATGCAGTATGAGTGAGCCGGCTGGAAATAAAGGGCTGATGCAATCTTTATATTGTACGGTGTAGGTTTTATGATTCTTCACTCATTGCGTTGCGGTAAATTTCAGTCGAAGCTGGCACGTTACACACGTGTAGAAAAGGTGAAGGAGATTTCTTCCAAGAATAATCTGTGGGAGTGAATTCAAAATCAACAATTGGGAATAATAGTTTTTAGTTTCACCTCTGTCACCATGCAGAATTTGCAGAAACTCAATTTGCTAAAAAATTGTGTTCCCATTAATTCACTGAAAACCCCACGTGTAAGCTTTCAACATGTACTATTGTACAGTAAAAAGAACTCAGAACCCAAAGTGAATGATGCAAAAGCTCAACCGGCTACTGCTAACTTGAAGCTGGGTGATGTAAGTGATTCCGGACCTGTCTCCACTGAGGTGGAGAAGCAATTAAGAAGTGACGTAAACAAGGCTTGCTCTGAAATTGCTAATTTGATGACTAAAAACGGTGAATTGGAGGTATTACATGCATTTAAAAAAAATTAATTTCAACTGAATTCAGCGGTTTACATATACATATAATATGTACATTCAACATTATTTTACTTTGTTTTTTAAATTTATTTATGAAGGATAAGTTTCTGCGTGCACTCGCCGATTCTGAAAATTTAAGGGCAAGAATGACGAAACAGATCAACGATTCTAAAATTTACGCTATTCAAAGTTTCTGTAAAGACTTGACTGAGGTTTGATTTAATTGCATCTGTCAAGTACATAGTGAAATTTGATTTATAATTGCTTAATCCATACAATTATTGTACATTGCATTGTAGATTGAAGATGTTCTTCGTCTGGCGATTGAGAGTGTTTCAAAGGAAGAGTTACAGAGTGACAACAAGCATTTAAAGCAGTTGTACGAAGGACTCACTATGACGCAATCCCGATTATTGCAAGTAAGAGCTTGACCAACTGCTTTTTTATCACTTATAATAATATAATCACTGGTTGGTAGTAATCAGTAATTATAAATTTTCTAAAGTCATTTGATCCTATAGGAGAGAATTTTACACAAGTATTCCCAGTTAAATCAAAGGTTATAACTTGAAATTTTTTCTGTACCGAGAAATAAGTGTTCCAAATATGAGCTTAGGTGAAATGAAATGCATTGAAAGTATGAACTTAAATCTACTTGTGTATATAAAGTACTTCAATTAAAAAATTTTCAAGAATCTCAAACTAAAATCATACTGGTGACATTTTTATTCTTCCCTCCATTACTGGAATAATAATCATAATGTTTTGTAACTCCACAGGTTTTTAAAATCCATGGCCTAACTCAAATAAATCCACTAGATGCTAAGTTCAACCCAAACGAACATGAGGCTGTGGTGCACACGGTATTTAAATAACTTTTTGTAATGCATAGAATATTATGTACTATCACTAAGTTTTAGTGCTTGAAAAAATTTTTTAATAATGCTCTAAAAGTTGAATTTATTAATTATCAAACAATTGTACATAAACAGACGGAAAAAATCTAAAAATGAACGGAATTGAACTCATGTGAAACAACTTTGATCTCTTACATTACAGGAACAGGAAGGGAAAGAATCCGGCACAGTGATCTTTGTATCCAAGCTAGGCTATAAGTTACATGATCGGGTCGTTCGCCCTGCTGTTGTTGGTGTGGCGAAGTAAACATCTCAACTTATGAAGAAAACTTTATTAAAGAGGATCACACATTTAGTCTTTACACTATTCATGAATCAAAGGATTCAGTACCGATTCCATTCTTAAGTTACAAAATATATTTAAAAATATTGTGTCTACTTCATACTCATCCTGTAAAACGTGACGTTTACAAAAATCCACAATCTACATTATTGGCAGATAAAATTAAATGCAGCGACGTTTCTGTGTTTAATAAACCATGATTTAATTAATACACTCTTTGACACATTCATATCGAATAAGTGTGATTTATTTTGGCATTAAATTAATTCTGGTACATCTTCAATTCTTACAAAACACTTTACGACGGACATTTATTCGTTAAGTATTGATGTTGTTGTACTCATTATATGTACTTAGGTTATATATCCATGTGGCTCAGTTAGAAGGCAAAAGATTTATTATCAATGTGCTGTGCATTGAACAGACTAATAAGTGATGTCGGTTCCACAGCTCTTAAAGATTTTTAAATACTAAACCCTAACACTTTATTGTACAGACGCTTTACCAAAAAATTCAGTACACAACAATCAACATAGTAATACTTGTTACATTATGTTCTTCAATAAGCACATTGTTACAGTATAGAAATCATTATCTTGGATTATTCTGATTACTTATCCTCTCTAAGGCCCAATTGTATGGTCAATAATGTTGTAGCGTAAAAATGTCACATATAATATATATCTATATACATTTATATACATGTATATACTTGTATATAATATATATATATGTTTATATTACGTTTGTACCAGTGAAAAAGCAAAAAACATGAAGTTCGAGGTAGTAAAAAATAAAATACATTCAACATAGTTTAAAGAATTTGACTCCTGGGAGAACTGAGAGTTGCGATGTCCTTCATTGCCAACAGGCAGATAAAAAATATTCAAATTTATATGTAACTGGTGTAATTGTTATTGAAACAATGGTCAACAACTCGAACGTTAACGTATGCCAATTTTTGCAGTAATGTCAACGTATTTAATTCCACTCAATCACTCAACGTTTTGTGGGTATGGTGATTGAGTTAATAAAATCCATTTCTCGTAGGTATTAATGTAATTGATCAAACAATTGAAGGCAAAATGACTCCATGTATGACATAAAATATAAACAAACTTCTTGTTTTCATAGACTTTTTGTACATTTAAGCTTGAGAAGGATGCTATTTAATAGTCGCAGCAACTTAATCAAGATTGACGATATTTAGTATTCCATTTAGCCTAATTCAATTAAACTACTATTATATGCCCTTATCCTGTACATATTTACCAATAATTACATTCTAGAAGTCCAAAAGTTTTACAAATACGTATTTCGTGAAGGTAAATGCAATTATTTATATTTTCTACACATTTAAACATATGCTCAAAAATATGCCAACTCGCGTACACATTCTACACTGGGATACTTAGGGGTCTTGAAGAGATTTTTTGGAAGTAATGAGCTTTTTTCTCTAGTCAGTTTTCCCGAGACACGAAGGATATTAGACCTTCTACGCAGGCATTTCGGGGCTTGCAAGTATTTGTGGGAAGTGATGAGCTTTTTGATTGCTTTTGCTAGTCCGTCCTCGTGGGGTGTGGAGCAAACGATATATCAATGGACAATGGGCATGGGCATTTTTCTGGTCATGATGCCCCTGCACTCACGTCTATTGCAATTGCATAGATGCCTGCCAACAGACAGCTGGGAAAATGGTTATGTATCATATTGTACAACTATAGGTAGTACTACTATTACTTCTACACTACAACTACTATAACACAATTACTATTACTACTATTATTATTACTTACTACTACTTCTACTACTAGAGAGGTTTCTAAATAGAGGAAACTAGTACTTTCAGTTGCACTTACCTTTAAGTTTTCATCCATGACGTCACCGTTGCTAAGTTAATGTAAACCTGTTACTGAAATGACATAGAAATGGCCTTTTCTATGTACTTTACTTTAAGTTAGCTTTAAAACTGAAGTGCCATTTTATTGGCCGTTGCCATGGTAAAAAATATGATAATACCTTTGAATTGTAAGAATCAAAGTAAGATTACGTTTACTTCAACTACAAGTTAAGAAATAATTTCGAAACAACAGTCGATAGCTTCAAGTTCACTAGCATTAGGCTAAAGGCAAGTACAACTTAAAGTTAGTCTCCCTTATTTCGAAACCTCCCTACTACTACTTACTACTACTACATCGCTATACAAGTATGCTTTGTCTTTGCCAGCCTCGTCTGCTCCCTGCAGTTTATTTTTGTTTATTAATGTTGTACATTTTCCGTTCTTATAGTCTTTTGTGTCATTGTGTGTGCTTACGTATATTCTACTCAATCCCAATGTACTCGATAGTTCTTTGCGAACTAAATCAGTACTTGTAATCAGATCTCAACAAGCTCAATTACAACTATGCCATCATCAGTACAAGTCCAACTACTTTGCACCATATAACTATTCCTTTCCCAACAGTAGAAGAAGAGGTATTGAAGCATGCAATATGGATTCAAAAACTGATTCCGGCACAAAATACAGATCACAAGTACATAATATACTGAATTAGAACGGAAACGTATGTATCTAATCGGCAAAACAGTAAATTATTTAAAGACAACATCATTAATTTATAAATGAACACAACTAACATTAGATTAGTCAAAATGTGAATAAAGTTTGGTAATATAAGTGTACGGACATTTTCCCTTGGGCATGGACATTACTAGGTGAATATTTTCCTATGTCCAGGGGCATGTGTCTGTAAACCTCATGGGCACTTATGTCTGGCATGGAGAAACATTGGACACAGCACAGACATGCCGCTGCGGCTACAGAAGTAATACATATACAAATTTTGTTAATTTTTGATTCCCCCCCTTCATCATCACACTCGTACCCCTTACTTGTGTACTTCATTCATACGTACCAACTCCTAGCAGGCACTGGCTGAAGTGTACATATCCAGCACGTTTCCAAGTGAACCGGTCCACCAGGCCCAAGTGGTCCGTGTAGACTCACAAAGTTGGTCTACGGTCAACTTTTGAATTTCACCAGGTTCACACGGACCACATGGGCGGTGGTACAAAAAATGTTTTATTCCCGGAAACCTGGGATCTAAAAAAAAATCCCGGTCAAATTTTTCGGGGTTTCACTGTGACAATTTTTCTCCTTATCGCGAAGTTGCTACAAGGAAAGGTTAGCGCAGAATAAGAGTTTTTATTAGCTCATTCCATAGAGCTTAGATTTCCCTATATGTATCTCATCTAGTAAATTATTGACGTTCGCCTTCGGCGAATGCCAAAATTTCCCGGATACTAGGTTACCAGGGTTGAGCATTTTTTTCACCAGCGCACATGGGCTTGGTGAACCGGTTCACATGCAAACGTATTTACCTAGATATGTACACTTAAGCCCAGGGAACTACGCACCTTTAAAAGATTATCCTTTCCGCACACACGAACATTTTAACATAGGAGAATGTGGGAAGTTCTACGCTTGAATAAGCTGGTGATGAGGAATAGAATTATCCAGTTTAGGTGGTTTCTGAATAACTTTCCATTCCCCAGTATTGTAATTCATTTGGAAGTGAGTTTCAACTGACAACGGTAATACCACGCCATCTTTTTGCCGTATTTTCTCTTCATGTTCACTAAGCTTAATTGTAACGATACTACCCAACTCAGGACATGGATTTTCTAAATTTAAAAAAAAATATAGAATGATTTTCATCACTTGATAGATAATTCATTACAATAAGCCAATTTTTTACCTCTGGTTCCAGCCATAAATTTTAAAATATGTTCTTTTTCCGGCCGTGTGGCTTTATTTGCTGTTCGAAAAATTTCTTGTGCTTTCTCCATCAGCTCTTTCTGTAATAATTACAACCATATAAGAAAACATTTCACCCGCGAATGATATTGTATTGAAAGTCCTTACAGATAATGTAACAATTTGTTGAGGCTGATGAGTTGGCACTTGTAGAATTACAGTTTTCGTCATGGTTTGTACAGTCGGCATCGCAGGTGTCTAATAAAATAAATGACTGGTAAACTTTCATGTCGTAGGTAATAAAAACACTTAACTTTACTGAATAAACCTTTCGAGTAGCAACATTGGTAGAAGGAGTAACAGAAACAGGAAGATAATTAGGAATATGTGATCCCAATTGTGTTGGTGGTTCAGAATTTTGAGTCGCTTGGGGAATTGGTGTTGGTGGTGGGCCATCAGGAATAGACGAAGTCCTAGAATACGTAGAGACCATTGGTGTTGGAGGAGTAATTATAGGTTGTGGTGTTGGTGGTTGATATGAGGAAGGAGTAGGAGGAGGTGGAAGTGGAGTAGGGGGAGGAGGGGTCGGTGGCCGAACTGTTGCAGAAAGTCCCGCGGCATAATCTGGTGTTTCATTATTTTGCAGTAACTCTTCAGTGGAATTAGACTTCTTAGATTCTTCAATATCTAAATACATAGCAAAAAGCCTAGTTAGTACTGGTCATTAACAGTAGTAGTAAATAAGCTATGTGAGATTTTATTACAGCGACTATTTGCAGTAACATGATTTTATATAGAAAATTAAATCTAAAGTTTCGAGTTACAATATCAATCAAATTCTATAATAAAAAAACAAGAAATATTAAATATATTGAAAGATCAGGTTACCCTGCATCTTCTTCCTTCTTTTTGCAAGAGCATAACCCATAGGCTGTTCCGTAATTTCTAGCAGTTTGACACCTCCTTCCTTTTTACCAGCCGGTGTCCGAGATAATGATCTAGAGGCTAGTGATGTGGAGCATATGGGTAATCTCATTGCCGGGGATTGACTTGGAATACCCTTCAGTGGTGCTGCAATCAAAACACAATCACATTTCATAACCCATACAAAGCAAATCTAAATCTATTCATAATTGCAGACATAGCCGAACTGCGGATCATTATAATCAGGCAGGAACTTTTTGTAGTCGAGTACAGTCATAACCGAGGTACGCTTCCCAAGTTATAGCTGGCGTAATTTCCCACAATTTTGTGAGTGAAAGAATTTCCATCAAAATAGCTTTTCAAGCGTAACTCTGTCGAAGAATTCATGTGAATCGTGAATTTGCGTGTACTCTCTTGCTTACTCAGCAAGTGAGTATAAAAAGCTGTCCTGTCCTGTCTTAAAAGAGAGATTCATTTGGTCGTCCGACTAGACTTGTCCTTCCCTTCGTTCGTCGTTTAGTCAGTCAAGTCAAGTCAAATAAATAAAGTCAAGTCAGGTCGAGTGGTTCAGTCCATCGTACTCTCCTGGCCTTCGGGTCAGGGGATGACATCATCCAGCATCAGAGTACGCCATCCCCACAATGTAATCCCTTTAGGTCCAAAGTTTCAGTCAGGTCTAGCTGAGCTGTATGTATAATTTGAAAAATTATTATTTAGATGAACACCATGTAATGCCAGCTACAATAGCAGCAAAAGTTTGATTGGAAATCAGAATAGAGTTTACACTCAAAAATCCAAATCCAATTCGAAGAAATATAAAAAAAAATCTTCATCCTTAAGCATTTTCAACAAATTACTGGAACCTTGAACCAATAGAAACTGATGCGTAGGCGCCTTTCATGGAAGGGTAGGTTCACTTGGTTATAACTCAACTTTGTAAATTCATGACTTAGCACAGCGTAATATTTGCATAAAGTAAAAACATACTGGTATCAGTCATTTTGCGAGGCATCCCACGGGTTCTTAAAGGAATTGTTGGAGCAGGTATCTTTTTTGCACTGGTCTTAGCTGCATCACTTGCTTTTTGAAGCAGTTCTGCTCTTAAAGCAGCAGACTTAGGTTTACGCTTTAGGGTGAAGTGCTTGGCAGGAGGTTTCTAAATGCAAAAAAAATGATTAAAGTAACCTGCTCAAAAAAAAATACTTAATTTGACTTGAAATACAAAAAATACTAACCTGTGGTCCTACTATAGTAACAAGTGCATTCTTATTAAGGTAATGGCATTCCATGGGAAGCAGGTTAAGGTCTTTTCCTCTTTTGACTGTAACAAATAATACGATTTTTAAGATTCTTTCATCCTATTTATGCGTTGACAATTGTTTTTGACAGGTGGAAGAGGATAAGATTTTAAGTTTAATGACATCTATTCATTCAATAGATAGGACACACCTATCTTGGACAGGAAATGTTTTACTGACGGAAATTATGCAAATCAATTAGCACTTGGTTGAATCGACTTACCTAAATGCTGTTTAATCAAACAAAGTAACATTCACCTCATTCATCGATTTTCATAAATTCCTTCAGTAAACATTCTCCTGCTGAAGACAGGAGTGTCCTGTCGAAAGCTTATATAAATACTATTTTTAAATGTTGTCCTCCTCTAACGAACGCTCATGATTATATGATTTTTTGGTTGGGATATATCAAATGCACCATTAGAAAAATAGAAAGAACAATTCTCCGAATTTCCTTACCACCTCTCCTAATCATACGTCGTTGATTTGACTCACTAAAACTACCACTTTGACCTCTGGATCAGATTTTCAAAAGGGTTACAGGTAAACAGGACCAAATTTCAGGACTCACCAAAAACTGTTAATTTTACTTAATCCTGAGAACGAATTTTTTTCAAAATTCCATTCGATCAACCCGTTGATCATTAACTGGAAAAATTAAAGTCGTAAAGGGAAAATTTGCAGCCCTGCGTGGCCCAAATCGGATGATGTATTGGTTGTGGGGGTTGTAAAGAAACCAGGAAAACTACAGTTTGTCATAGTATATCCTATAACCCCTTTGACACTTGACCCAGGGGATAAAGTGACAGTGGTTTTTGTATTCTGAAGATGATGCTACGTCAGTAGAATTAAAATTTTGGTAAGTCCACGAATTCGGGTTTGTTGACTTTTCACCCTTTCGACCTTTCATCTGGAGGTCAAATTGGTAAAGGAAAAATTATAGTCCTTAGTGAGTCGCATCGAATGACGTATTGGTTAAGGGAGTTGTATGGAAATTCGGAGAACGAATTTTTCCACTGGTGTCATCTTCTATAACCCGATCGATTGTTTTATCTAATGTAATCAAAGGTCTGCGCCCTCCTTCCGAATGCTATTAGCAAGACAGGACTGGACTTTAGGATTCTGATTGATGAATTTTATGAGGAGGGGGATCGACAGACAAAGTAGAGGGATCCTTTTTTTAAGGAGTGAGAAGAAGGGATGTTATTCTAAGTTATAAAGGAGTGAAGTGGAGCATTTAGATTCATTCCCTCCAGTTGCACTTCAACTTTTGATGATTTTTTATATTAAATCAACCTTTTTTTAACTCTCGATTTTCTCAGTTTGATAGTATTTTCTGTCACCATAGTTCCTTAATTCAAATCGTACAGTATGAGTAGAAAGGAAAGGGGACATAAGGTCTGGAACGAGGGGGAGGGATGGCTTTAAATATATAATTGGAGTCTACAGGCTACCCTCCTTCCTCAAAATGTATACAAAAAGTAGAGTGAAGGGTGTCAATTTTCTACTCTTTTGGAGTGGGAAGCAAAATTTCAACGCAGATCTTTGAAAGTAATACATCAATTTAAATCTTAATTTGTAATCGTCATTAACTGAATTAGCAAGGAGCAACAACACTGATTGAAAAAGCTAAAATCACCTACGTTCTTTGGTTACTTCTTCTACGAGATCTACAAATATTCTTCGGTTTTCTTCGGGCTCAGTAATTTCTAAATTAAGGCATGCTGAAGCAGCGTAGGGTTTCATTATTTCTGCAAGCATTGCCACCCACTGTTCACTGTCAGCCTGGGCAACTTCCACAATTTCATCCAGTTCAACTCTCCACTGTCAAGATAATAAAATAAAATTAAAGTTCTTCAGTTCATTGTTTAGAATGCATCATATTATAGTGGCAATAAATGTAGCTCCAATTAGTTATTTGTTGTATTGCAGTAGTTACCTCTTCAATATTTCGTCGTGGGACATGGAAGAAAGAGAGTAGTAGTTTGAGCTTAACCTGAGTCTGTAACTCAATGAAACATTCTTTAATATTCCTGAGGACCTCCGGGTTGAGCTGAGAGCTAATGGATCCACTTGTCCAGGACTCATTGGAGCCAAGTTTGTTGTGAAGCCACAAAGAAGTATCACTATCTCGAACATTCGCCATTAATGATGAATAAAATCAACAATGAACTTCAAACCACATTCACTCCGAATTGTAGGTACATGTACACGTAAGCGCCCACCCTCCCACAAATTAGTTTGTTTCTATTTTCGAAATTATTATTAATTAACTATTAAATCAATATTAATTCAATTTTCTTTTAATTTTCCTACAGCTTCTTGCTGACTACTGAATTTGTAACTATTAACTTCCTAATATTAAAAAAACAATCAAACCAAAGTTAAATGTTAGTAGTTCTAACCTGTTCACTAAACATCCGAAAGGGTGACAAATAATTACAACATTTACGTAGCCCCGTGCACACCGTTTATATGATCTGATCATTTAACTTAAATTTGAAATTGATATGACCTAAAGATGAATGTAATTTATTATATTCACCCTCAAATGAAACTAGAAAGGTGTTATATTATGTTGACGCAACCTTCAGTTATTTGAGGGTAGATATCTATAATACAGGTTTCCTTGTCTTCTAGTTGGCTTGGCTGTTTAAAGTTAGCTAAATAATTCAACTAACCCTCTTTAGTTAGAACACAGTCACGAGACAATAAATATAGTACAGATTTTAACCAACCAATGTACCACAATCACAGGTTCAGAACACCTTACTCATCTACTATACTACATTATACACCATACTAAATATACTTACTACTTTAACTTTTGTGAAGGAAATACGAAAACATAATTATTTTCAACGGCTAAAACCTAATAAAATTTACAACCTGCACTTCTCTCTTGCTGGATCAGTCGGAAACTGTAAGCTCCGTGAAGGTAGGGGTTCTGGAGAGAGGGAGCAGATGTTAAACGAACGTTTGCTGTAAATCGGTTGACAACTTTTATTCAGGAGATGGCCTAGAATAAAGCTATTATTAGGTATATTATTTTATTATTGGTATTATTAGTATATTATTTCATTATTGGTATTATTAGTATATTATTTTATTATTGTTATTATTAGTTCTATTATTTTATTATTACTGTTATTATTAGTATATTATTTTTTTATTGTTATTATTAGTTCTATTATTTTATTATTATTATTATTAGTAGTAGTAGTAGTAGTACTAGGGTTTTATTAGACGTAGGTTTCATATAAGTAAAGCAGTTAGTGTGTAAGAATTGTGTTATTTACAATCAGAAGTTCAGTTCAAATTCTACCCAATCATATATATTTTAAACACTAATTATGTTATACATATGAAAATGTTTATACGCTTTTATAGCTTGCTTACTTTTAATTTAGTCTTTGTTAAAATATTAAAATAAATGTAGCGTCTTAATGCCAATCTTCAGATGGTTGAAGACAGTGATCAATAAAGGTTCTTGTGTGGATGTGTTTATTATTATCATTGTTATTACTATTATTATCTTATTAATATTATTGTTATATTATTATTTTATTAATATTATCATTTTTATTATTCATTTCCAAAGGTCAGATTGCATAGAAATAGAAGATAAAAAACAAATGGTAGAACTACAACAATAATACGATTATCTACACGTCATAATTGTTCAGTTTGTTAGGAATATAGATTATTGAAAACAAATATCATGCACCAACTTAACTATGCGGTTACACGATAGCTATTATTATCTTAACATTGTCGAGCATAAAATGTGTAAATTTTGAAGAATGTACTTGTAATAGCATTATAGTCAACAACATCAATTTATACTTACGCGAGAATTGTATTTCCGGTATGTCAGCGTCAGTATTAATATTAACATGCCTGGCATTATTTCCAGAATTGACGTTTATGTTTGACATATTTCAGACTTTTCCAGATTTCTTCCAAAAAATTCAGCTAAGGAAACCCGGAAGAATATGTAAGTAAATGCGTCTACTGAGCTAATTCTTCCCCCGCCAGTGTACACAATCTGTCAAAAAAAGAAATTCTCCTGTAAATGTATACAAAATAAAAGTACTTCAACCTCAGTAACAACTAACAACCTGTAGGAATTCTGCATCTGGGGCACGCTGTGATTCCGTAAACAGGTCTAGTCTAACGCTTCGCAAGCAACACCAAGAGGTTCAACGATTGAAATTAAAAAAATGTTTTTTTCTATTAACTTGGCTGGTGTAGATAAATAGGCAATAGCCGGTCTCTAAAGCAGTTCTCTCTAGAAGGAGTAGCTTGGAAGATGGTCAGGCAGGCGGGATATTAAAGCAGACTTTACGACATTCAGTTTCCCTCCGTTGTCCCCCACTACTGGTATGTTCACACATAAATGGAAAGTCACAATATACAGTATACTTTAAGAGACCCATCACCTCGAGTTTCAGTTTTAGTCGTCATACGTAATTCTTTCAATTTGAATAACTATTGTTTTTAGAGCGCTAAAAGCGTAGCATAGAGAACCTGTATTATACTCTGTACCTTCTGACTGAAACTTGGTTCATCAACCTCTCAGAATCCTAAGAATTGTAGAAAGGGAGTACCCATGTATTGTGAAATATTCGAACTTACAATATTCTAGTAACCCTGAGAGACGATAATTGATTAACTTTGAATCCACCACAACCACACTCAAATAAAACCGTAGAGACAGAGGGTAGGCAAACACATTCCATGCAAGGAAATCGGAAGTAGAAAAGCAGTCAACAAGACAGGCAGCACTTGTGCAGTTCGATCGAAGGAGAAAAGGATAGAGAAGTAGGTAGCTAGTTTGAGCTGTGTTGAGCTCGACTGTAGATCTGCTAACTTGCTGGTTGGTTTTATTCCGTTGACCTCTGCGGCTGTTTAAATTCTCCGTTTTCTTCAAAATTTTCCGTGTATACTTTTATTTGAAAATAACTGATTCAACCATAATGGATCTACGACGTTTCGCCCTGGATAATTCTGACTCTATGCACCCCACTACACCTCTATCATGAAAGGATTTTGAGAATAAAGATGTTTCGAAAGTTTCACCAATCACAAGTTTGGCTCTGGACTTTAGTTCAGCAAATTTGCTGAACACTGCTGATAGAGGATTGAAGAGCCGTTCTTCTTCATTGCAGATCTCTCCGGGTAAGTTGTAATTATTATTTCTTACTGCATCCCAACTTCAGTATTCTTGTCTCACATGCAACCATTGTCTACTTTGTGTGTTATTTGTTCTTGTAGATTTATTTATTATTTATTAACCATGAAATATTACAATACAAAAGAGCACCTTTCAGCTAGGTTGTAGGTTGTCTTGGAGTAACCGCTCAATGGCTAAAAATAATACTGATGATATGATATTTAATGATGGAAAATGGTAGCTACCAGATTACTGAGGAAGGAACTCATTTTTAGAACCCAGGGTTTTGTTAGCGTTGTTAGAACAAATTAGGGAAAAAACAAAAATTTCAATAAAATTTCTTCGGCATTTGTTTTTAGAATTTTGAAATATTAGTTTGCCCTCTAGGGACAGATGTGACAAGCCGGTTGCAAAAAACCGTATTCAAATAGGTCATCCTGGGCCCCTACAATTTTGGGACCAAGCCTTACACTACCCATTTTATATCATAACTGCTCTTCCCGAAACGTCAGGGGAATTTTTTTAAAATCTCAAATTTTGCTCAACTACGTTATTTTACTAGGTGAACAACATATTATGCCAATTTCAGTTATTTATTTGATTATGACAGTTTGCGAGGTCGATCCTGTAAATACTTGCTCAAAATTTAGAACATTGTTTTCGGACCAATTATCTACCATCAACTAAATTATTAACTAAACCTGTTGTGAGGGAAACAATCCAAAAAAGAAAGTAATATTTAGCCCATGTATTCGTTTGAATTTTGTGTAACACGAATAGATTTCTTGGTGTTACTAGCAATATAGTTGGATGGCACCTACCAAATACTTGGATAGCAGAGTTGAAAACCAAATAGTTTGAAATCAGAGTCTCATTTATAGATGTTAGATCGTCAATTTGGAGGACTTTTAGGGTTTCGAAATAGTTTAAAGGATTATTACTCATTGATGGATACGTATAGAATACAACGCAATTTTTTAAATCAATAATGTTTTCACATTTTGAGATTGTTGGACCCAATATCGTTAACGACGCAGACTTATATTATATCATATATAGCTGGATACTTTGGACGCGCAAAGACGGATTTGTGTCGTTCATCAAGTTTTCATAAACGACTTGAAGGATGTGATGATATTGATACTTCGCAAGATAGTGGAGTTTTCCTGTCGCCAAAGAATAGTAATCGGACCAAGAAATTTGCCAGGAGACCCAGCAGACTCTTTGCATTGGGTGGTAGTTCAAAAACCGACGACAGTGAGGCAGCTGATGAAATTGAGCAGGTGAGAAATATCTTAATTACCTATAAATAATAAATTGGAAAGTTTAGGTCAGTTTATGAATTTTAAATATCCTATGGTGTTTAAAAGGATGAAAACTTTGAGAACCTGTTTGTGGGAAGAGATGCAACTTCCAATGCTGCATTCATGGATTTGTTTGTTCGTCCACTCAAAACTAGTGCATGCCTTGAGTCTGATGCTGCTGGAAAGAAAAATCTGGGCTTAGGGTCTTCAAGACGAATATTGACCGAGGAATCTCAAGAAAATACGTACAAGGTACGAAATTATTTTGGCTGACAATGAGTCCTACCACATAATCCCTTTTTTCTAGCTGAGTATACCAATGAATAGGGCGTAAACAACTTACATACAAAGCGTGTGTCAAAAATTCAGAAAAAAATTGAAGTGCGTTAAAAAAATTGTATTTGGCATATAAAGTATAGGAAAAGATTTTTTCAACATTCTGAAAAACATGCTTGGTACCATCCTTTCAGTCGATGATATTTACAGTATATTTTATATGCACAGAATTGTGGGGATGGATTTAAGCGTCCGATTCCGCCTCGGGATGTTCCAAGTCCATTGCAGTCTAAGCGTGCTAAGTCGGTGTCGTATACAGAGTACAAAGCTAAGACTTTCTGCAATCGTCAAAATGCTCTGTTTACTAGTGGATATATTAGTGATGAGGAAGAGGCAACTAATAGCGAAAGTGAAGATGTTCTCTTCGAGTTGCCTACTGAGGCAATAATACCTCTTATCTCGGATCCTGTTCAGACGCTAAAGAATTTGGCTGGGAGAAGCCATTCGGAATCGGAGGTGTCCATAATGAGAGCAGTCGAAAGAAGTAAGATTACTGCTGAGCAAATTGATTTGCTGTGGTATAATAATAAGGTTTTGACACTCATTTGTATTATGTGTATTTAGGTGACAGTGACCCTATGTTGATTGGCGACTGCTCCAAACGCTTCCTGTTACCACTGGTAGCAAAGGGAAAGCATGATGATTTGAAAGAAATCTCTGGTCTTACACTTGCTAAATTAATGAGTGGAGAATATGCAAAGTCAGTGAGCAGCTTCAAAATTGTTGACTGCCGATATCCATACGAGTACAACGGAGGTCACATTATTGGAGCCATGAATCTCTGTACGAA
>JAAXYV010000104.1:0-15828 GCA_036851875.1 Novacerus sp. FZ-2019
CACTTTCGAATGAATTCTTGGTGGAATTTGTGATCCTATATTTTTTAGCCAGGTCGAAGGCTTATGGAATCCGTGTTTCCGTTCGTTCATTTAGTGCCATTGTGTTGGACATGTTGTCAATTGAATAAAGCGAATACAATACAATACAATACAAAAACAATTTGCCTGCGATGTGACTTCCGAACGTATTTACCAATTTTGACCAAACATACATTGCGTACGGGTCAAGTTTGAAGGTGGGTTGAATAGGTCAAATGTCAAGGGGTCATCCTTATTGAAACCTTCAAATCACTTGTTCGAAGACGCCATACGTATGCAAAGAATAAATATATTTTTGGTTGCCACGGCAACCAAATTTGTTTGTTTTCATAACAACCACTTTTAGGGTTCCCATGGCAGCCATACTTTTATGGTTTCAATGGCAGTCATATTCTTATGAATTTTATGATATACATGACAACCACAAACAGAAGAATGAAGAATAAGAAGACAAGGCCACTCTTCCTGTTGTTGTAAGTTATGTACCTACACCAAGTTTTTAGTTCGAGAACCCAAAAGATTATTTAGGTAGTAGAGTTTATTTATTATACATAATGACAGAGTAGATATTTTAATTTTGAAGCTAGAAAATTGTCACCCTGTCTGTATGCTGTCTTTTTGCTTTTTTAATCTGCAGTTCAATATTACTTTTATTATTTTACCAATTATGGAGTATCATGAAGCAGTTGACTTGACTCCCAGTTGTTTGATTCTTTTGTAGATTTCTTTCGTAGCATTTGTAGATCCTCCTGGATTATATTTACTACAGGATTCGATTAAATCTCAAGCCTAGAAGGATATATCTCTATGTTATTATTAAGCCATATATGTACAACTCTAATCATTGTAATAGCAAGAGGAAGCTTATTATTTCATCAATGAAGATATCAAAGACTACACGGGTTTGAGTATCCGAGTGCTCAGTCGTCGTGCAGTTGACCACAAGAACCAATTCATTAATCAATAATAACCACAGAGCTAAAGAATGAAGATAAATAAATATTGAGTTCATGATTTAGAATTGAGTATAGCTCCTAATTTTCATAATATTAGGTACTAGATCTTACTAAATTATAACCATAGCTATGCATTTCCTCAGTGTAGATTATTTACTTACAAACAATTCTGCTGAAAGGAAAGGAAAGGAAAGGGAGTGTAAGTATAAGTGACCAGAGCATGCAAGCCACCACCACCACCACACCACATGGCATGTTTCCATATACTTTGTTTGTATACATATATTTACATTCCTATATTACAAGCCTAGCTATAGATTATAGATGAAAAGTGTGTTTTGTGTTTCTCTTCAATAGGTATATACGCATTACTACATATAGTCGTTGTTAAGGTAAAAGTGTAAAGGAAAAAAGGGTAATACACAGGGCAACAAACCAGCAAAGGTAGGTAGGTATACATATATAATATTATAACATTATAAGTTCGTATAGTCAAGTTCGATCTCCGTTCGTTTTCAGTTGCTAGTGGAAATGGAAATCTGGACGGAACTTGCTGTTTTACTAACTGATGATGAGAGGAAGTTGGCGAGTTAATTGAATGTGTGTGGGATGAGCAGTAAAAAGAGGGGAGAAACGAGTAATTTCTGTAATGGAAGGTCTTTATAGACATCTCCTCCCATGAGCCGGTGAAGCATTTCACTTAATTAGTTGAAAATTAAAAGCGATACATAATCACACACACACGGACTCACTCACGTCCAAACTCCAATGTTCAATGTAATGTAGAGCCCCATCATCCCTCAAATAACATACCATACGATACTGCGGAAGTCTTATAACTTTTCCAGACGGCATATAATTTGTCAGTATAGCCTAGGAGACATACCTTTGCGCGTATTGAGGAGTAGTAGAAACCATTATAGAACTCCTCAATACCTCTCAATAATATATAGGAATGTATGGTTCCTAGGCTATACCAATGAATTATATGCCGTCTGGAAAAGTTATAAAAATTCCTCAGTACAAAGTATTGTTTTACGGGCGGTCTAATAGACTATCTATCTATTCACTCTACCTACACTTCATCTCATCCGTTCCCTGCCTCATGACTTTTGACTTTATCCACTAACCAAACCACTCGCTCATACTTCCATAATGACTTAAAGTTCAGTTTTACACATAACATTACAGCCGCCTCCTCAATGTCCTCTCCTCTACTAAGTAGGAGGAAAAACAACCAAAACTTACCTAGCTTATATTATATACTTATATATACCTACCTAGGTATATTATCACTAGATAATATTATTATTCTCTCCATATATACGGCTTTTCCATATGGTCTAGGTCTATTACTTTATACACTCCAAATGTAATGTAACTACACACGAACGACGAACAATATAATATTAAGGTAGACAGACAATAATGCATGCAGGGCTATTGTGCTTTGTACCTTTACATTCCCACGTATCGCATCGCCTCTGCGACATGAGCTTGTACTATACTGCACATTTCTTGTAACTATACGAACGGCATATAATATCGTCAGTATAGCCTATATACTCATATACCTTTCCGCTTATTGAGTAGTAGAAACCATTATAGTACTCCTCAATACGTCTCAATACTTGGGACGGTATGGCTCCTATGATATACTGATGATATTATATACCGTCTGCAAAAGTTATAAGAATGCCTCAGTCAGTACCAATATGTATAGACATTTCACATAAATAATATAATACGGTATGGTATATGTACTTGGTAAAATGTATCCAATACGTCGCAAAATGAAAGGTACACAAGCTAAGTTAAGTAAGGGAGGAAAACAATGCTCTTAGGAATCTAGGTAAATACCATATGTATTCAAAAGATAGCCGGGAGACCATTTTATGCAAGCTTGTTTAGAGACATAAGTCATTTTTGGAGACCGGGCAACTTCTAAAAACCAAATTTTTATATTTAAATCTTTGATATTTTATATATTCTACATTTTTTTATTATTTATTATGCACTCTACAACCATCTTTCAAAGTTTTCCTTCTTATTAAAAGACAGGCTATCATTTGAGACTAGGCCATTTTTTGAATAAATACAGTACATAGAAGTGTAGTAGTAGAAAAAGTACAAAATACATAAGTAGAGAGAAAGAGAGAGAGAGACAGATAAACAAGTTTGACTTGGTGCTGTTGTTTGAGTTGCCTATTATAGAGTCATTCATTTCATTATTTTCAACTTGCCTAGTTGTTTGCAACCCCACTTGAACTGTGGCACGCGACCCGAACATAAAGCACAACAAGCGTCTCATTGGTCTCATAGTCATATAGCATAGACAACTACATAATATTATGTACATACACATAGAGATACACAGGCCAAACTCCATAGCAGGCCACCTAATAAAGCTCCACTTCATTCATTCATTCCTTCCTTCTCATACAAAAACACCAATCCATTTCAATTCCATTCCAATCTAATCCAATCCAATTCCATTCAATTCAATTCAATCCAATTTTTACTACTCTCTTGTGCTGTGCTTGAATTCAACAAACATAGCTAGGTTGTATTCACTCTTCACTGAATTCTACGTATACAATAACGACAAACTATTTCAAGTGAGACTCAATGCTATCAGGGCTTCAGCTTTTTTTTATTATTATTTTAGACAAGGGTCTAAACGTATGGAATAGAAATAATTATAATAGTAATAGTACAATAATAGCTTCAAGTTTGAAGTGGGTGAAAGCGTGGCGAAAGTTGTGGTGACTGTGGCAACTCATGCTTCATTAGTTGGGGGGCTAGCGATTTCATTCCAACAACTACAAACTAAAAATTAAACTACTACCTAAACACATACATTTACATACAGACGTCAGAGACTTGTCGTTGCTCTGCAGCAGTTTTTACACACAATAGCAATTCAACGGAAATAAACTCACGTACAGTGAGTCAAGTTGCGGGAGTGCAGTGGGTTGGGTACAAAGCTACTTCCACATTCAGTTGTTATACAAATCTTCAAAGTTGAGTTAAGGATGCAAACGAAAGCAGAAAGACAGATCTAATATAACTATATTATTATGTTTTCACTGCATCTCATGACATCATGCATGATATTATGACATTCTGCACTTCAACTGAGCGTGGGTTTCGTACATGGCTGGAATGGAGTAGTGGAGCGCAGTGATTTCCTCGCTTCTAGACATACTACTACTACTTCTACTACAGATCATTTATCCTTGATGTTTTCATTTCTATAATAGTGTTGGGTACAGCGTTGCTCCCATATAGCCAGCAGCAACTTTGTCTACAGCAAGAGGTAGAAACCATTTACCCAATATATTCCCTGGAACTTGTGAAAACCGAATTGTACTACAACATCAAGTCAAGTCGAATCGAAATCTGTTAGTGTATATGAAACCAAAAGTCACTGGTACTGCGAGAAGCAAATCTAGAAATATTCCCTTTCTTCATTGTCGACTATACGTTATAAAGTAATGAATTACATGGAGGGCTCTGCTGAGTATTTAATACTTAAGCCGCAGAGCAGACGAGCAGTATACCTAATATACAATTTTGTCTCATCCCGCAACCACTTTATCTTTCCTATATCCGAAGAAGAATAGAGCGAGCAGCAACTATGCCTGTAACGTCCCACGTAAACAGAAGTACTGATCAAATTTTCTAGCCGGACCCATGCTCCTATTTCCTATAGATCGTGAGTATACCTAGCCTAGGAACCATCCCGTCCCATGTATTCAGACGTATTGAGGACCCCTTCAATGGTTTCTACTACTTCTAAATATTGGATAGGTATGATATTATTAGGCTATAGTCATGATCTGTCGGACCATGGGTCCAACTAGATGAAATCTGCAGTAGTACAATAATTTCTATCCTTTATTATGGGTATTAGGGGTATACATGATTGTACTACTCCTCTACAAGTCAGGCGTTATAATAATAATAATTTATTTTGTCACGGTATAAGTCGAAGATTAAGGAGTCAAAGACTTAATTTACAATCGTCATCATTTACATTAATCAGAAACATTTAACCACCGAAGAATTACATACTTGTTGATTTGTTAGAAGTATTTAAAATAATAGAAGAAATTTTGTTTCTTGTCGAATAAGTTCTTGATGCTAAGATGTCATTTTTGAACTCAGAAAAGGCAGCGGGGCAACAACTTTCAGACATGATTTGAAATAATAGTTTGCCTATAGTAAGGTCTAAAATGGCGTTCCTTTTTATGTAAATCATCCGTTAGTTCTCGCGGTTAGGATCATACTTGTTGAAAAATAAATCTAGACTTAAAAAAATTAAACCGGTTTTATCTAATCGTTGTTTATCAGCGAAACCCCAAATCGAGCATATATAATTAATATGTGAGAGGACAGTTAAGAAGAAACCACAATTTTCCTATAATGTTAAGCAATGGACCACTGGGGGTGATTTAAGGAGAAAGTTACATTTCTTTGTGAGATGAGAAATGCGATTTTCCCATAGAAAGTTTTTGTCTAAGTGAGCACTTAGAATGGTGATTGAATCGCACAAGGATATGAGGGTTTGAAGAACTAGGACTTAAATTTTAGGACATTTTTCCAGGATATTGGGGGTTTATAGGTATATCTGATGCTCGATATATGATTCTTCGGATAGATAGAAGTTAAATTTGTTTTGGGACAAGATACAAAAATCGAAAAGTAATAGGTATAATATAATAAAATTATAATATATGGCAATGTATGTGTGTGTGGCGGTACTAGTTAAAGTACATACTAGGACGAAAGGGAAGCGAGTAAAAACATCATGAGATGAGATGGTTGTATAATATTATGTTTTATACGGTTGTAGCTTAGAGCACATTTATTAGACAGAGGAATAAAGAAGGATAGAATAGCTCTAGTCCACTTGGAGGAAACAAAAACTCGTTCACTTCACTCTCTCTTTCTCTCTCGGATCGGACGGACTTTGCTTGAGTTTAAGTCCAGAGATGATTATGATGATCAGAGAGTTGTTGACTGTAGTATGTAGTTGTAGGGCATTGGCGTCATTCATAAATTACGTAGCGCAAGTAGGGGGAACGGAGGGGTATGACATTTTCTTGAAGTCTCATTACGCTAGGTTGCAACGTTAACGTTATGTAGCAGAGTTAAACTTGTTTTGCATGTTAGAAAGTACAATTTCATTAAACTTAAATGTGCGATTTTGTATAAGAGTTGTATGCTACATTTATAAGCATTATGCCTATAAATTAGAGCCGAAGTCACCTGCGCAGGCCAGAGACCTATTGCAGAAGGCGTACAATGAGTTCAACTCATGTCTTTTGTTACAATGAAATGGCCAACATCTGGAAATTATTAAAGAATAACAAGACTTATCAAAAACGATCAAGAAGATCCAAACGAGGAAAGACGTCTGAGACTTGGAAAGGGGATAGTGGTTAATTTTTCAATAATTTTTTCCATAGATAGGTTTTAAATATTCTGAAAGCATTCCAGTGTAGTGGGTACTTACATCTTATTTTCTCCAGATATGCACATTTGTGGAGCTTTATATTGCCTTTTCTGTAGTGGTGGGATTACAACAATTTCATCAAGCGCTCTCCATATATGTTTAAAATTACTACTTGTGGGAGGAGAAAGGCGATTTTTATTATATTTTAGTTTCTAGGTACGCCTCTCAGAACCATTATTATTAGGGGGTGTCCGTTACGTTATGACAGGGAGGAGGGTTTGATACTTCGTTACGAGGGGGGAGGTAAGTCTGCCATTTGGAAATTCTGCGTTACGTTATTTATGAATGATGTCTTACCAGGAAATAGTGATCATCAGATGGGAGCAACTAATTATTCTCTATGACAACGTGACACGCATCATGCATGCCCATTTGGATCTATTTGAATTGAATTACATCCCTATAGAAACCCAAAGCTTCCCTTAATAGGTTTAAAAACAGTATGAGTATATTACACAGGGAGTATGAGTATCCAGCTGGACTGACTTACGGGGGACATGACTAATTGTATTGCATTGGCGGTCATAGGATGTTCCTTTATGATTATACATAGTGCACACTGCATCAAAACATTCCAAGTACATACAATATTATTAGGTATTATTGCATCTGATCTACAGATAAGAGTGAATGAATGGATTTCACACTCTATTACTTTGTGCTTTGTTTAGAAAGTAGTCCCCTGATTGTCGATCTCTATTCAGTGTTGGTACATGATAGAAATACAAAACCCCAGCGACTAGGAAAGCATTGCGTTGGACATAATGCCTGCACCATGTGTGGCATGGCAAGGACATAGAGGGTCGAATGTCTTACACAGCCATTTACCTTTTTACAATTTCTATCAAGTTGTAATGTAATTGTAATAAACCATATCAAATATTATTAAATATAGGCTTATTGAGGAAGTGTTAAGCTAAGAGTATTTGTATATATATACTGAATATATAACACATAATATATATATACTGAATATATATTGAATATAGCACATAACATATATATATACTCAATATATAACACATAATATATATATATATATACTGAATATATAACACATAATATATATATACATGAGTATATTTGAATGCATAATGTATATGAACACATGAGAATATTTGAATGCATAATATACATGAACACATGGGTATATTTGAATACATGAGTATATTTGAATACATAATATATATGATACATGAGAACTTAGAAATGTTGAGAGAAGCTAAATTCTGCCCGCATATGAATACATGAACCGCGTGCATAGTGTACCAAAAATAACTTCCCATATTCCATTGTCCTAAGTATGAACACTTCACCTTATGTCAATAACTCTAATATCCTTTGAACGATTGACCCTATCTTCAAACTTTAGCGATGCATTGATCTCACAAACAAGTGTGCCAAATCTGAACTCGATCTGTGAAAGCGTTCGAAAGTTATTGCAGGGAAACACACACACACACAGAAAGAAATCAATCTTACGAAAATTACCTGTGTGTATTTTTGTTTTCAAATTATGATTGGAATGAGTTGGGTGTTGTTTGCATGGTTGAATATCTATTCAGATAGATAAATAGTTGGGAGAATTTTACTGTACTTAAAAGAAATGAATTCACCTGTTAATTGTGACCCGTTGAAAAAATTAAAAACTTATTTATTCAGTGTCAGTTTAGTTAGTTTGCTTTCTTTCAGAAAATTGATGTTTGTTTCTGTATGACTGTGCAGCAGTTACTTCTACGCTGTGTTATAATAATCGTTTAAAACCTCTAAGTACTGACAGACTGCTTAGTGAGTGTTGGCTTAAAAAGTGAAGTGAATCAAAGAGCAGATGGAAGCATCAATAGTAATGCTTCAAGGTTTAAAAAAGAGGGGAATGTGATGAACAAGGCTTCGGAGCAATTTAACTGAAAACCATTTACTACAATGACAGCTTAAATCTTTCCTTCAAACTCAAATCGTGATTACTGCGATAAAAATGGAAGTATAGAATGTCCATTCGGGAAGGCACATATTATGTATTCTTTTAATTCACTTCATGATCCATGTTTATATAATTATATAAAATATTATATAACTTTTGAATTCTCAAGTGATTACAATTCATCATACGCTACATTTATATATACAAGGTTATAGGGTTATCCAAATGAACTTTGTAAATGATACAAATCTTTGACAATTTTCGAAACAATGACAAGACATTTAAATTTGATCGATTTACATATGATAAAATACGTGATATATTCCAATTCTTCACCTCACTCCACTTTTTTTTTTCCTTTTTTTTTTTTTTACTTTTAAATGAACTATGAGCCCAGACTAGCAATTAAGTATTTAAAATGTTAATTTCAAGACTGATTGAACATTATGAACATACTGAATATATAAAGGTTTAAATATTTGCATTCCATAAAGTATGAAATTTCATCCAAATCTTGACATCCCTGTTGCTAGTTGATCAAGAAGAGTGTATAATTAAACTTTGAGTCGGCAGGCGATCTGGACTGAATAAATACTCATCTATACTCAATAGGTTTTAGGTTTGTTCTATAAATGCTGAAGACCTCCAATATTCCAAATTACTCACTATTAGATGCTTAAAAAACAAGAACAGAGGGGATTACCGAATAGAACAGATGGAGGAGGAAAAAACTTTTATGACTTATGTTCGACTTATAATAGTTTTACAGTATGCTTCAAAGTGCATCAAATAAACGAATTGGACCAAGTGGCTTAAAAATGTTGAGGAAATAATATTACTCCGTGCTATACACACACATTCACAGATACAACACAGACATAATGTGGAGCATAAAGTGTACACTCGACAGAGATCATATTATGACGACCAAAAACCAATCATTTAATATTTATTAACTCTATATACACTACACACTGAGATCAGAGCCAACGCCCTGTATGCTCTGCTTTCATTTCTTCCTTTACAAAAGACTTATTATTACCAACCAACCACTACTACCACCAGTCACTACTCTACTCACAATTCACTATATATACTCACTAAAACTCTTACTCTATTCCCAATCCCAGACCTGCCAACTTTCCACACTTCATTCATTCCAATTCTTTTCTCGTTGTCTATTTACTCCCATCCCAGCTCTTCCATCATCTTACACTTAGTTACTTCCATGCATTCAGTGTTTGATTCAACATTCAACTCACAATCAGCCTATATATGGCTATATACTTACATACAATCAAATGTAGAGCTACTTCTCTCTCACTCAACAACATTCATCCCAAATGCATATGCACACATTTATACATAAAACATCTATACCTATACAGGATACAACACACATGCATAGTACAAGTATACGGATCAAAATGAATCCACGGCTTCATGTTAGAGGTGAATTCAAGTAAATCTCTTTCAACTCAACTCAATTCAAATCAACTCCTTTCTAGTGCAACACTCCATTCGGCATGAGCGTATAAAGAATATTTGGTAATTTGAGAAGTCGAGTTTTAGCCAAAGTTCTATCATTGGGGAAGTTGGGCAGGGGTTTTCATCAATAAGAGGATCAGTCCTCTGGTCGCCGGCATATACATACGGCAACAGGACATAATATACACATAAAGCAAGAACATCATCCAGCTCAACTATACAGATGCAGATAAATGAATAGATGAAAGCCTGGTCTGGTCTGGCCTATACAACCTATATTATACATACAACACACAACAGGCACAGTTGTGCAAAGGAACACGGCACACAGCTCACTATCTCTATGCATACGTAATCTGTTCTATTCCATTTCTGGGCTATAGTTACTACTATATCCAGTGATCACATATCCAAAGAAATACACAATGCAATGCTAGTGGCGGCAGACAGTCAAGGAAGACACGGGAAATAAGTCCGATAGTAGAGAAGAGAGTACACACCATTTTTCCTTGCTGTATATAAACTTCTATATAATAGTGTGACCATAGCGTTGGACCCGTATAGCCAGCAGCAGCTATGCTTGCAACAAGAGGTAGGAAGTATCAATTGCGCCTCAATTCGTGGGGACAGAGAAGAAGTGAATACCTTCTACCTCCACAGCTGCTGATGGCTATATGCGTCCAAGGCTATACTCACACTATTATGGAAATTTAAGTGATCTATACCTATATATAAAAGAGAGATGTAGAGGGAAAAGGAGATTCTTGGGGTGTGGTACTGGTACTGTGTTGACTATAGTGTTTGTTACTCTTCTTGTAGGTATGCTATGCTTGGTGGTATGGTATAAATAGATAGATTATAGATGTTCATAAGAGGTTGTAGTTGTTGTCTGTGTGTGAGAGACAGAGAAATGGAAAGAGGCATGTTGTTAGTGAATGAATGGGATAAGAGTTGGTTGAAATAGTTGAACTAGTTTAAGAAAAGCATTGCATTGCTGGGAAAGAGACGAAGGAAAAGGAAGGAAGGACGGAAGAAGAGGCCAGAGGGGAGTCCGAGTTTCACTAGGAGAAAGAAAGTTTGATTGGAAAGCAGTTTGGGGCGAGTGGGGCTCCATGCCCTAAGTTGTTGATGGCGCACGAGTTTAGCCAACATGCACAGAGGTGAACGGAAGGCAGGGAAGACAATATCAAGAGTGCAATCAATCACGATTTATATCTATCGCTTTTGGGATTTTGATTCAGGATGCGGGGCCTTAAAACCTTTACCTTTTCTTTCTTTATTAATTTATCGCTCTTTCGAGACCTGGAAATCCTTATACTGATACTCCCTCCTCTCAGCAATACCTTTTCACTTCCACCTCTGGGGAATTTTTGCTCCTACCAAATTTTTTATTTATATACATCCATCTTTTTCTACTTTCCTATATTTCTTTACCTTCTTAACTTAACTGCCTTCGCTTCTATTCCATTCCTTACTGCGATCTCTGCTCTGACTGCTCTGGTGGTCATGTGTACGTATCCGTACGTAACTTCATATATAATAATATATTTTCATCGTGATAATATATAAGTTCAATATGAACATTTGTAGAATCAGGATGCACTACCACTGCCCCCTATCCGAACCACTTCAATGTGTCACGACCTGGAATATTTTTAGTGTACCGTGTACACAACGAATGTCGGCATTTCTTTAGTCTTCAATAATAATAATGTTTCAGTATTTTCTAGTTAATTGTAGGTTATAACACATGAGTTATACAAGCACTGACTACACAGTATTAATAACTTGAATGGTGATTATACGTTGTGAAAAATATTCGTCTTCGGTTATAATAGATAATAAGTTTGAATTAACTATAATAGTTTCCTCAAAAGGAAAGCATAAAATGATTCAAATAAATCTGACTTCTATAAAATCTGGGGCAATGGAGGACGACTATTTTCCATCAGCAAGTAACGTGATTATTTTTAATGTTTAGGTTAAAATATATACTAATGGAAACTACTATGATACGTTTTAAAACGTGAAGTAAGCACTGTTACCAAGTAGCGATGCTTCGAGTTTTATCATTTTTAAGCGTTATGCGCACTTTAGTTTTAACGAGTGAAGGATTAAGTTTCACAGTAATCCATGCAGAAAAATTATAAACTCATTGCAAAAGAGGCCAAAAGATTACACATATAATATACTGTATATACATATTCTTGATATAAGTGTATTATAGTTTTTTTAATATTCAGTATATATATTCTTAAGATTAATACTTCATTTGTTATTGTTAAATTTTTAAATCATAAGCCATGTTATAAGTATGTAGAAAACTTGAATATTTAATTACCAATTTATGCAATAAATAATTGCAAACTGTAAAAAAAATTTAAGTTATAACACATGATGTTATTACATTACAACCCTACAAAGGTTTTTCAATAATTTTCAGCAATAATTTATTTTCAATTGTTAACTATTCTGAAAAATAGAAATAGACATTGAAACTCATAAGCTGGACTCCCCTAACCAACAAGATATTTCATGATTGCTTACTACACCGATGACTCTTTAAACTTGTATGCGGAGGCAGAGGGTAAACATTTTGGTAAGGAACACTCGCTGTAGGGTGGTTGACCGATTTAAATGCCATTTTATTACAATGTTTTAGATAAGGTGTAGACTTAGGCAAATTTCAAATCATAAAATTACAAAGTTATTTGCAATTTTATGCACACAGTTTCACGTGTCAGATTGAAAATTAATAAATTAAACTATAATACTTATTACCTATTCGTTTCTAATTTAGTAATTTCTGTAAATCATTTTAATACAATTACAGAATAATTTTTATGAATAGTTATATCTTGCAATCATAGTACACGTTTGTCTTTTCGCTTTAAAATAGCTTGCAGTGAATGCAATTTTAATATTTTGTATTTCGCATAAACTTCCGAACAGAGTTTGGCTTCTCCACTCAGGCAGTTTTCTATATTTTCTGTCACCTTTGTCCTCAAGCCCAAGAGTTGGAGATTAACAGACGAAGGAGAAGACAAAAATAAAGATCTCAAAACACCTAGACTGGGCTGAAACTGAATTATTTTGTTTAAATCGGGCCCAAGTCTTTGATTATTACAGTGATGGTGAAAAATGCAACCATTTTTTCAGATTGAGTATGCTGTTTGAAGAATGTTAGAGAATTGCTCGAAAATTCCAAAAGAAGAGAAAGAACTAGAGTTGAGAGTTACTTTTGTAATGTTAGAATGAGCTATGCATATGTCGGCCATTTCTGTAACCACCTTTCCAATTGTGGCACTTTGATCCGATACCAATGTATTATTCAGATATCATGGATGCTCAATTGCTCAATGTCTCTCTAATCTTACCTGATCGATACATCTATATTATGACAGCAGATCTTTCTGAGCAGCATGAATATTCTCCGTTCAGAAATTATTTGTTGTAATTGCTAGCAAAAGGAAGATTAATTTCTACCATATTTAGGTCGATACATCTAGCTAAATTTATGGGGAAAATAGCTAAATTTGTTCCCCTAATTGTAGCTTTATTAAGAAGCGTGAGCTTCTTTAAGCATATGATAGGTCAATCAAAGCGGCAGTGTTTCAGAATTAGATGACCGGTTTTAGGATTCCTACTAGTATGTTGCGGTAGCTACTTTGTTTTTCCCTTTCACTTTTCTCAAAACACTCTGGTCTATTTTCATCTGTCTGTCTGTGTGTCCGCGCGATGACTTCCGAACGCTTTCACCCATTAAGTTTAAATTTGGTACACGTACTTATGAAATATATAACTTAACAAGTTCAAAGATGGGGTCAAAGGTCAAAGCGGTTATTAACATAGGTTGATATTTTCCAGGATAACAACAAATTTGTGACATATGGTCATGCGTAGCAAGGGTAAAACCGTGGCATCCGAAAGGCATGTGCCCTCGAGGTCAAGGCCAAATTCTTTTTATTACGGATCTTTGTACTATACGACCTCAGTTTTAATTTTATTTATGAAAGTGGTGACCTCCGAAGGTCGTGTGACCTCGAAGTCAAGGTCAAATTCTTTTTATTACGGATTCTTGTTTTACTCGACTCAAGCTTCAATTTTGCTTATAAAGAAGGTGACCTCCAAAGGTCATATCAACTCAAAATCAAGGTCATTGTTTTTATTACATATTCTTATTCTACTCGACTTCAGGTTCAATTTCTCTTATAGACAAGGTGACCTCTAAAGAACGTGTGACCTCGATGTCAATGGAATTTTTTTATTACGGATTCTTATTCTACTCGATCTTAGCTTCAATTTTGCTTATGAAGAATGTGACCTCCGCAGGTCATGTCACTTCGAAATCAAGGTCAATCTTTTATTACGGATTCTTATTCTACTCGACCTCAGCTTCAATTTTTCTTGCGGGAGCGGGACTTCCGAAGGTCATGTGATCTCGAGTTTGAGGTAAATATTTATTAATTTTTCACCAATAACAGGGCATACGGATCCTACTTCGGCATAATGCACATGTATTTGTATTGCATTATGTAAACAACGTATCATTATTAAACAATATGTGTATATTCAGTTTATATATATATAAATATTCATGATCACGCTTCTTCCATATGCCCATATGTTTAATATGGTTTATTATTAAAGAATATGTCTATTATCAATTTATGTATACAAATACTCTTAACCACGCTTCTTTGATATGCCCATATGTTTAATATGGTTTATTGTTTCCGTATACGGGAACCATTCAACAGGGTTATATAAAGGTGTTGTACATACTAAAAAACTAACTGATCGGTTTTAAAAGGTAAGACAGGCATGTTGGATCGGATCCATTCCATAGGGCTCTAAGACGTCTTGTAGACACTCCAAGAATAACCGTACCACTACAAATGGCTAATCTAACCTGTAGCATCCATCCGACAAAACCATAGAAGTCTTCTTATGATATGACTATGTCAACACAACTTTGATTTCATGAACTCATTTTAGTTTTCCAAGGCAACCATATTTTGTTGGTTCCCATGGTTATGTGACTTTCATGCAATCAAACCAATTATGGTTATCATGATAGCCACTGTTTTGATTGTCGTGGCAACCAAAAATCGGATATGTCAAAATCGAAGTGAGAATTAACCTATGAGTCGGATAGCGTCATCAGTTATGCATACAAGTTTTTAATTTAAATAGATGGGAGAAATTTGTTAAGTGTTACAAATTGTTGCGAAGCCAAAAGTACTAAAAAACACATTAACTTACAAGTACTTCTTATCAACACTTTGATGAAGAAGTTAATGATTTATTTAGAATAAAACCTATAACTGTACTATTGTACTCAAATCAGAAATCTCACTGCTGAAGGTCCAGCCCAATATCAAAATACTCCATACAGAATCACAACTCAACGTTCAAACTTCCAGTGGTAGAGCTAGACTAATTTTTGAATTGTTGAGCCGATGAAAAGATAGGTTTGGGTTCCGTCCTTCAACGAAATTTAACGTTACTTCTGTTTCCGCTTAGTAGCATAGGCATAGATGAGGAATATAGTACACAGAGAACAACTAACGGGAAGACCAGACTTCTAGAATTTTGAGCAAATCCAAGCTCATTGGTTGGTTGTCGCGTTTTGAAATGATGGTAACCAGACTATTCCCCTGAGACTATTCCTCCGTGGACTTTTCCTCTGAAAGACTATTCCTGTGTTGACTATGGACTAATCCTCTGAGAGACTATTGCTCTACGAACTAATCCTCGGAGAGACTATTCCTCTGTAGGTAGACTCTTCCGCTGAGATACTATTTCTCTGATACTGTTCCGTTTCGATATGAAATCAGTATGGAATCGCTAGTGTATGAATGCTACCAGTCCTGCATAAGTGCTTTTATTATGTATATGTA
>JAAXYV010000105.1:0-15800 GCA_036851875.1 Novacerus sp. FZ-2019
TATATATATATATATATATATATATATATATATATATATATTGTCTGGTGTTGTGCGATACTGCGGTGCAGTGACTGGATGAGTCCCTCAACTAGGTCCATGCTTAGAATACATAAGAATTGGTTTAACTTTGGGTTAAGGTTTATCTTGAAATGAGAATGACACAAGGCGAAGCCAAGTGTATGGGTTTAGCTCCTCTATCTGTAGTTGTTACTTGGTCTTTGGTCGACTTTTGCTTCGGTTCAACTTGATAACGCTTTAGCAAATCAACTACTGCGGCGAAGGCATTTTCTCCAGAGCCGAATAGGGCAGCGCAATACATTGGAGTTCAGTACAGAACACTGGAGCATATAAAGTATGTAGATGTATGCTTATAGAGACATTTGGTTGTGTAGGTAGGTTTTGTCTTGTCTTGCCTTAATAATTTTAGTCTCACGTCGAGGTTAAAGTGTTAAGGGTTGATCTAGAAACAGATAATTGTTCAAACTGATTGTACTGCATAAAACTAGAGGAAATTTCAAGCCAAGCAGTCCAGTGTTGTAGGTCTAGGAGTTGAATAGAATGGCAGAGTAATGCAAAGTTGCTTTAGTGCCGCCAACGAGGACGATGACGACGTCGGCTAAGCTAACGTAAGCTAACTAAAGAGAGACGAGAACAAGACGTAAAAATAAGCATGCTATTTCGGGCGGAATGAATGTCTTAGTTACTTGCTAGTGGAGAGATTAATCCTATCCTATTCTATGCAGTCGACTCACTCCACTCTACTATTTTCTACTTCACTCCACTCCCCACTCTTCTTAAGCAGTCGACTCTGTAACTACAATATTACACGTACCTATACCAACTTCTTTATACTAGTATTACTGTATTCTATAGAAGCAGTGCATAACTTGTAGTGGCGGCGGTAGTGGTGGTGGTGGCTACGGCAATACCAAAGACTATTATAGAATAGACTACAGTCCATGGCCAACTTAACTCAGCTCACCACACTGTCCTCTCTATATGATGGTTGGTTGCTTGGATGGCTTCGTTTGCTTTGGTTTGGTTTGGTAAGGTTAAGTTGGGTTTTTAGAGCAGAGCAAAGGACAGAGAAAGAAAGGCACAGACAGAGAGAAAGAGCGGCAGAGTGAAGAGAAAAGTAGTAAGTAGTCTACTACTACTACTACTGCTGCTGCTGCTGTATATATACCCAATTCCAGAGAACACAACAGAACAGTTCCATCCAGTTTCAGTACAAGTTCTAATCAATGCAAAGAAGCGGAAAGAGCAAACGGTTAGGCAAGGGAGATTTATTTGATTTCGTTGCTTATGAACACAGATGAATCATGCTGGCAGAGTGCACAGGGCACAGGGAATGTTGGATTGGCCCACTCTTAGTCTCTTTCTCTCTCTCTTCAACTCTGAGAGCTGAGGAGAGAGAAAGAGGCAGGCAGGCAGGCACTCAACTCAACTCTTTCTGATATATTCAACACAGAGGAGAAGAGGACAGAGTAGAGTAGGAGTTTATACGCTGAGTTACTTACTAGGTATATACATAGAGCAGTGAGGCTGACTGCACTTATTGTTATAGCATACAGAGAATACAGGCTAGTCTGTGTATGTGTGTGTGTGCCGTGTGTAGTGAGACTCGTTGAGAAAGGTTAGATACTAATACTACACTGATAGCTATATGTAATTCATATTGTAGTAGTAGTAATGCAAGGGTTGCTTGGTTTCTTTAGTGGCATCATCATGGTATGTATTCTCGGGCATTGTATGGTACTATATGGTATGGCATACAACTTGCAATCAATCTCTCAATTAAGAAAAGTAGGAAGCTCACTTGCTTCCGTAGTTGTTGCAATAATGGATTTTTATCCAAATAAAGAGTCTGCCTCGGCTGGCTGGGCTTTGGCTTCGCTTCGGTTCTCTCTCGCTCTTGTCTTCTGCCTTTGTAAATACTGAACACTATTACACACAAAGACATTGCATTACTTTACTTTGCTGAGTTGTGCTTTGCTTTACTCCACTTACTTTGCAGGGCAATATAGTACATGACAAAGTAAAACAATATTGTGTATTAGGCTGAAAGAAAGATTGTCTTTGGGTGATAAAATCCGTATGATTCTTAGTTGCTTATATCTAGGTCTGCATTGTGCATTATTATAAATTACATTGCATTAGAGTGTGCCTATGTAGTTGTGTGGTAGTGACGGTTGATGTATGTATTAATGTATAGGATATCAAAGCAGTGCATTATACAATGTAGAAGTACAGCAGGGGGGTTTACTTTACTCTGTCTGCAACTCACTCATCTGTTTCTCGGAGTTGAAGTTGGAGTAGTATTATTAGTAAGTACATAAGTAAGAGATTTGTTCAAGGGAAGATCACTAACTAAGGCTAAGGGATAGATATGGATGAGATGAGTTGAGAATAGAGTGGTGTGGCGTAAAGTAAAGTAAAGTAGACAGTGGAGATGGAGGACTCACTAATTTGGTTGGTAATCAGTTAAAATCAAAGGAAAAGTTGTTAGATACAGATGTATAGACTGAGAGATGGATGGATGGATGGATAGATGGATGGATGGATGAAAGGCGAAAACCAGAAGGGGAAGAGAAAAGTAAAAGCAGACCAAGATTGAATATAGAAGGAGCTTTTTGAAATCAAACACACAACTTCGGTTCGCTCTTTGGGTTGCCTTTCCCTCCTTATGGGTTTAGTAGTACTATTAGTGCTAACATCTATATACATGAACTGGGTTCCTCTACTTTACTTTGCTTTACTTTATTTTACTTTCCTTTACTCTACTACGTAGAATTCTCAGTGTTATGCACGTAGGTATACATATATATATATATATATATATGTGTATGTACCTAGTTTAGCTTAGCTTGATGCATAAATGGATGAGAGAAGGAAATTAATGAGGTGTGTACAGGATCGTTAATGCATCAGGGTTCAATTGTTAAGGGCGGTGATGTATCATGCAGCGAGAGAGAAAGAGCTGAAGTAGGAAGAGCCGGGCTGGACTGTTTTCATCCAAAGTCCTCGGCTCACTTCACTTTCTCTCTCTCTCTCTCTCTCTCTCTCTCTCTTGCTGTGTTGTAGACAAGACTGTATAGAAAATGCAATGTTGTAGATTCTATATGTATATAGGTAGTTATGTATATAGGTATGTATATATAGTGTGTTCAAGTTTTATAGAGGAGTCTAGACCTGACTAGAGGAAAGTCTGCTCTTTATTCTCGGGCTCTGGGTCTGATCTAAAACTAAATAGAAATACATAGATTTCAAGCAGCCTTGTATAATAATGGGCAGTGGTAGAGTAGATAGGAGTAGTAGCAGACCTTGAATGCAATGAATATCGTAGAATTCTGAGCTGATCTGGACTAAGCCTGGAACAGTACGTAAGTGAAAATGATGTAAGGTAAACTCTTGAGTTGGTTCTACTATTGGCGGTGGTGCTGTTCAGCATAGCAATGCTCTTCGGTTGCGTTAAGTTCTGTTCGGTTGGAAGAGACAAAGTAGGTTAGAGAGAAAGTAGTGTGTTGTAGATTGTAGAGTTGGAGTGGAGGCAAATGCGACGAGCCATGTATGTGTTTGTATGGAATGGATGGATGGACGAAAATGGCATCGAAATAGTCCTAATTCCACTTCTAGTCTAATGTGTGTGCTTCTGACGCTAATGAATATCCATTTTGAGCGAGACCAAAGTCTTCACCTTCGTGTTTAATGAGTTAATCCTTTTGGAAAGGAACACGAACGTAGTCTGGAATACCACAGCTTCTGAACTTACACTGCCAATCCATTTTCACTCCCTCTTCCACAACACCACACCACATCGAATCCATCCAGCCATAGAGCTACTACTACTACTACTACTACTACTCATACTCCTACTACTGCTTGTATGTAGTACTCTGCTCTTTCTTCTCTCCTCTTCATCTCTGTGCCATGCTCTGGGTGCTCGAGTGATTTGACTTGGCTTGGCATGCCATGGCATGGCGTATAGCTCTTAGTCTCCTTGGCTTTGGCTTTCGAGTTCAGTTGAGTTCTTGAGTTTGAGTTTGGTAGCAGTAGTGGCAGTGAGTGGTGATGGTAGACACATTGACTATACAACATGCACACTATTGCATACAGAAGACGTTCTATTCTTGGTAGTGTTCCGGGAGTATAGTGTGTAGGATTGTATAGGCCAAGTCGACTTTCTTATGTCGTCCCTGTACTTTACTTATGCTTCTCTTCCTTCTCCACTCCTTCCTTTTCATCTCATTCTCCCTGAAAATCTTCCATTGAACCCAAACCCACCCTTCCAAACCTGATTAATTCATCCATTTCCAAATATGGTTTTATACTCTCATGTCCTTTCCTTTCGTTTTCTCAGCTGCACGTAGAACTAGGGAAGCTTCTAGGCTGCACTCTCTGCACTAGTGCATTGCATTGTGTTACTAAACATACATAACCATAGCATTTAATATCATAAGAAAGAGAGGATGGGGAAAGTATGAACGGAGAGGTACATATATATGCTACCGTCAGGTCTGTACAACTACAAGACCAGACTCCAGTTTCCAAGAATGTTTTTGGCAGAGACGAGACGCCCTCTTCGTCAGATGTGTTCTATTCATTCGGCAGACTCTGCCACTTTTGGTGCAAAAACCTTTAGTGCTCAGTTTTGCTTTTGGATGAGTCGACTCTAACTAGACTACTGCTACTGCCACTACTACTACTACTAGTAGTAGTAGTACTACTATTACGGCTGCTGCTACTACTACTAGAATTACATATACCTATGTATTATGTACGTAATATGATTAGAATTATACATAATTCCAAAACCCATGAAAATAATGAGGATTACTTGACTACATCGAGGTTGTTGGCTCGCTTCGCTGCTCTTTTATCTCTGACTAAGGCTACTTATCTTGATGTATGTCGCTATGTTGAGAATTTATCGAGAGTGGAAAAGTATAGATATGTTCTATTTGACAAAATTTAATACAACCTCCATGTACATAGATCAACGTCATGCAATATTGGTCATAGACTACACACACACAGAGGAACATGAAGTGGGAGCAAGTGGATAAGTACATTATAACATTATGATAAAATGACCTAAGGGTCCTCGTCTCCCCTGTCAATTCTTTCAGAAATAGAGGGAAAAGTCTGTTCTGCATTTCGATGGCTAACTTATGTAAATTGGTATAAATTTTGAGTTCTCCGGGGAGTAAAAGTCTTTTCAGTAGACCAAAGATTTGCGGCTATTTATAGGCAATGTTGAAAAATGGTGAGCTGAGTAAGCGCATGGGGGGCATGTGGTTCGTTCTAGTGGCTTCTTCATAAGGTGCTCTTACTACTACCACTAGTACTACTACTACTATACTTGTTCTACGATCTATACATACATTAAAGTTTGTCTGTAGTCTGTCTCTACTACTCTCATGTATGACTACTACTTCTACACTATACTGTGTGCTTCTCTACATCTCACAAAACCATATGTAGTAACACATAATTCTATAGCACTAAGACTCATCTCAACTGAAGTAGTCGTCAAGAAAAGAGTGAAGTGGAAGTGGAAACGGAAAGATTCTCCATTCTTTCTTTATTATCCTTTGCTTTTGCATTGGTTCGGCATTTCGCCAGAATTTTTGTCAACAAGGTTCCTTGTTTGTTCGTATCCCTCCATACGCTTCTTCTACTGTCTTCGTCTCCTTCTTTTTCTTCTTCTTCTTCTTCTTCGTATGCTCAGCATTCAGAGACGAGGAGCAAAAAGACGGACGAAAAAAGAGGAGAGTAGTTGATATTCGTACTACAACCTGATTTGCACCCACGGGGTTCACCATTCCATTCTATCCACCCAAAATTTTTAGCTCCACGTTGTTAGTTTGGATAGGACTAGGACTCTTTTTCGGTACATTTGTATGAACTCATGCACAAATGCGTATAGATATGTATGTACCTTTTTAACACCTATTGCAACTGTGTATGTAAGAATGTATGTAAGTACGTATATATGTAGACCCTAATGCAATGTAGGTATGTGTTGGTTGGTGGTGCACTCCAGTCTCCGTCGATGTCATGTCTTATTGCTGGTTGCCCACGAGACTTACTATTAAGAGCTAAATTCATGCGACATGCGACACAGTGCTCTGAAAGCTGAGCTCAGTATTTTCTTTCGTATATACATATAATGTATATGTACATATTCGAACCTAGGAACTACAGAGATTCTAGATGTAAAGATAGAATAGCTTTTAGAATAGGCAAAGGAAAGGGATAAGGTATAGGTGTATATTTGTATGTTCTATATGCACATGTTCTATTAGACAACTGATCTTATCGGTGACTTTGGAACGAAAACAAGCAGCAGGCTGGCAAAATATCTGTGGCCCTTTTGTTCACTCCTGGGTTTAGTTTTAGGCCTGACTGCTTGCTCAGACTGGATTTGCTACTCGTTTTCCTTTCGTGAGAATTTTTATCAGAGGGGCTGAGTATAGTGGTGAACTGAGTGCTGCTTTCCTTCTCTTCTCCTCACGTCTTTTGCCTTACCTTGACTTTGGTTCACTTGCCTCGACTTGCCAAGCTAAAACCAAACTGATGTGAGCACATGCTTTGTACTCATGAAATGGCTACCAGGTAAAATGCCAAAATGCCACAAACCCTGCGTACACACATGTATACTTTACTATACCATATATGTATTTATATAGTTTGGAATATGCACATGCCTAACTCTTAAACTCTACAACCTAACTATGTATTCATGTATGTGTGTACTTCATGTCGCAAAGGAGGAAACGAACGAAAAGAACCGCAACGAGTGAAACGCAATGCAATGCAATGGAATAAAATAAAAGGGACGGAGAGAGGAAAGGAAGGGAAAGGTGAATAAAAGGAAAGAGTGAGAAGAGTGAACGAACCAAAAAGGGAAGCAAAGCAAGCTAAAATAAACTAAGCACAAGAGGTGAATGTGAGTATGTAGAAAAAGTAAATAGCCGTAGCAGTAGTAGTGTATACTACTACAGTGTACTATATATAATATATACAGCAGCAGCAGCAGCATGTAAGTATAAATATAATAACAGAGTAGAATAGGAGTATAAGGCTAAGAGTTGTTAGGTAGAAACTAGGAGTGTGTGGATCGACACGAAATCAGCCAACTAGCGGGTTCCTGACTGCCTGTTTGCCATTGATTTTCAATTACATTGGAAAGTTGGGCTTTGCTTGTTTTATGATATCTGTTGATAATCTCTATTGATTTCCTCTACGTTGTTTTTGTTTTTACAGACGATGAGCCTGGGTCAGGTGTACAGCACGGTGATAATCATAACGTGCTCTCTTTGCTACTACAACAGCCTCAACTGTAACTTCGTCTTCGACGATGTGAGCGCAGTCAGAGACAATCGGCATCTAAGGCCACAAACACCCATCAAGAACCTATTTTTTAACGACTTTTGGGGCACTTCCATGCACAAGGTTAGTCCACATCAATAATCAACAATCTCAATTTTGTTTCACCTTAACTCACCTTGCCCTTCCACCTCAATCTCATCAACTCTTTCCACTCCTTTCTGCTCTATTATGTACATTTTTCCCACATACTCTCTATGTATGTATTCCATGCAGATCCCAATATACACACACACCTCGAACCTGAAATATTATCACTATCTCTATATTGTTTGTCTGGTGTGTAGGCTGGCTTTAGGTTTGGTTTCCTTTGGTTTGGTAGTCGGGTATTGGGGCTGGTGTGGTATGTTTGTGTGTGGTGTGGTGTGGTGCGGTATTGTATGTATGTATGTATATATGTATGCAAGAAATGCACATATCGTTGGCTCGCATGGTATCGTATCACACCACACGACACGGAGGTCGCATCGGATCGAATCGGATGCTCCACTGCTCCCTTGACTCCAGCCTGCCTGCCATCCTGTCTTTGCAATGCTTGCCTGAACCATACAATAACCATTTCATTTCCCATTTCAAGTCATGCATATCAGAATACTGAACCAATTGCAAAACATTCCCCGGGTTCACAAGTTCAGCTATCTCAGTCAGTCAGTTGAATTGTGCTCAGTTGAGTCAGAAGCACATGCTGCTTGGCTTGCATTTTACATTGCGCTACTTTCCTCCTATCCTATATTTTACTTTGCTTGCTTTGCATCACATCCACACGTCTGTCTCTCTATGTACTCTACATACATAGAGTGTGCATCGAGTCAACTCTCCTCTGCATGTTACTTGGTAGGTATCTCTCTATGTATATATGGAAGTATGAGTGTATGTATGTATACTTTTCCCTTTCTCCTCATCGCGTCACTCCGCAGTGAGAAACAGCTGACGTTAGCATTACATAAAGTCACTTCTCACTTCCACAGTTCACCCTCTATGTGACAGTGTGGGACTCGCAAATGTTTTCAATTCCAACCTGTTCAACATGATAATTGCCAAACTAAATGATTCAAATTGGACAAATGGCTGACACAAAGGTTTCCTCCAAGAATTTCTAAGGATATGGCCCTGTTAAATTATGACTTTCGTTTCCATCCTGTATATACTCTTGTCCTCTGTGTTGTTGTTACTTCGTCTTTCCTTTGGACCATCACTTAAGTATGTAAACTTACGTTCATACACATACTATTTCTGTCTCATTCAAGTGTCTCTCTACCTATGTAGTAGTAGTAGTAGTAGTAGTAGTAGTAGTAGTAGTACCATTTTGACCATTAACTTTAATTTACTTTGTTTTATCCTACTCTATCTAATAATATATGTAGCAAGATTAGTGCAACACTTAAATAGTTTATCCTTTATTAGTATTCAAGTGAAATTGAATGAAGGTGTTGAGTAATATAAGCCCTAGGCAGCAAGGAAAATACTCCTGAGGTTTCTTCGTGTGAAGTTGCAATAGTAATCATAGTAATAATAATTATTATTATTACATGCCATCTTATATGGGAAGGCATAACTTAGTAAAAATTTATTTCATTTAAATCCTACCGTAGTATCATCATGTCTTAAGTAATCATTTGACTGCACTTAATTAATCAGTAGAAATTAAAGGAGGCGAAGCATGCATATCATTATTTTCACCGTTAGTGAGAGACCTTGCAATTAGTTGTTTTAAGTACATATTTAACCTCTCAGCCTTATTATTATGATTGCGTGATCCGCCTTTGATCAATCATATGTCATTTTTATAATAACTCGTTGTCACAAATGTTTCTAGTATAGTAATACATCGCATTCGATTCCACTAGGACTTGCCTAGAAACTTTAGAATGTAACATTAGAAAGAGTAATTATTACTTTAAGAAGTTGAGGGGGATGTCAAGCTTAGGGTTACACCAACACTACACTGCTATATGACCCTGCTCACGATTATGAAGTGAAAGTAATTATTTGCATGTTGTTAAGCTATTTTGTAGCCCTCTTTATTTTTTACCACCTTTCGACAAAGGCATTACCTTCACCAATAACAATCACATACATGGCCTAATGCACGTAATTTAACTGAAGTATTACCTCTGCAGGTGTACTTTAAAATAAAAGCAATTCTTCTTAATCATATTATGAGGAATTGTCGACTTCATTATAGAAACTGTAAGAGGTAAACATATCATCATTTGGAGGTATAACCTCTGCAGTATTATTCTGTTATTCGAGCAATAAATAAATACTTTTCAATTGGCTACACTGCAGAACTGTTAAATGTCATGAATGGCATTGAAAAGAGTGAGGGGAAAACAGGAGTGATTATGTTTCCTAACAGTGCAATGTTTGAAAATATAATGTATTTTTCTACTAGGTTAAAATGCGGTGTAGTTAGTAGTCAGTTGAGTTTGAACATTTGTATAATGGTATCTGTTGAAGTAAAGAAAAGATTTTGTATACAAAGAGTGTCTGGAGTGGGAGAGATTAGCTAGGTATTTTATATTAGGTAGTAAGATTGTGGGAATAGTTATTGTGGGAGAGATAATGTAAAAGAAGGTTTTTAAAAGAAATGGGTTGAGTTGAACGGTGGGGTTGATAGTTAAGAAATACTCGTGTGGTGTACCACTCTGTTGTGGCAGTCCATTGAGGATGGGATGGCGAACTGACGGTGCGGGTTTTCTGCGAACCCGAACTCTTCTTTACTTTTGGTTGGACTCAGTACATTGCAGTACAGTAGTGGTGTATGGAGGAGAACACAGGACAGGAAAGCACATGACGACACAGCACAGAGGAAGAAGAAGAAGAAGAGGAAGAGTGTATACTATAGAAGTTGGGTTTGGTTGAGTCTATGAACCGGTTTTTAGAGTAGCAGAACTAAACCGAGTTGAGCTGAGTTGAGTTGATCTGGCTTGGCTTGGTGTTTGGCTTGTCTTGGCTTGGCTGTTGGGTATAAGTGGATGGAAAGAGGAGTCGACGTACCTTTTGCCCGCAGAATGCAATAACTTTTCTCGGGTGGCAATATTTTTGCAAAAATGCGTTCTCTAGGCTCGTTTTCTCCTCTCTGGATGCTGGAATTTTTGTGTCGAGCCAACCTATTCTATTCTCTTCTATTCTAAGTTGTGAGTGTGTGTGTATGTAGTGTAACGTATCTCTCTCAATGTCCTTTGTCATATAATACATTATGCATTTGCTATATTCTTTCCTCGCCCGTTCATTTCACATATATAATGGAAAATTCTCTTCCCACCACACAGACTCCTTTCCTGTGGATCTCTATGTGTCTATGTATGTACGTACGTAGGTATGTGTGTATGTAAGTATGTATGAATGCATATAGGTATCTGTATATGTGTGTATGTATGAATGTATGTATATGTATGTATGTGTATGTATGTATGTATGTACATACTTAGATGTAGTCTACTCAATGCTTAACTTCAGTTCTTTCCCCAGGCTTTCACTACTATTACTATTCCCTTTCTTTGCCTCTTCATTGCCAGGCTATAGCAGCTTTGCTTTTCTATATACTTACACTCTGCTCTAGGCTTCTCTACTAGGCCTGTCTGCTTTATTCTTCTTTTTCTCGTGCCACAATAGTTTTTGCAGTCTTTTTTATTTAAAAACTCCTTGACATTTATTGTCATCTTTATCTCTTTCCTCGTGCTCTTCTACGAGGTTAGATTTTACATATTATAACTTTACTTTTCCTTCCCTTCCATTCCGTCTCTACTTTACGTTTCATTTACTTTACTTCAGATACATCCCTACAACATACTACAGACATACCTACTTATGACACGAATGCTGTAACTTTATACTTATAGACTGTATATTTTTCTACATTCTATTACAAGCTTCTATGCATATGTACATCTAAAATACAATAGACGGCAATACTAGGATAGTACAATACTATTCACTCCTTCAGTCACTCACTTGATAATTTTACATTACATCTCCCCTTCTCTTCTCTCTTCTCCACTGCTGCTGCTGCTACTACTACTACAACTCTCGTGAGCAAAAGTAGGAATTCCACCGGAAATGAAGCGCAACCACAGAGAAAATTTTATCTTGCGACTGTCACTCCCAATCTAAATCTACACCCGACTCTGCAAGTGTTCAAACTCCTGCTGCCCTATTCTTTACTATTATGCTATGGTTTCCTCACTGATGTCTTGCCAGGAGATAAAAGAGTAGAACAAGTATACTTATGGAGAAGGAAAAGAAATGTGCACGCGCGTAATAAACTGCTCTGACGTGGCGTGTCACAATGCCGTGTGTTTTGGTGTTCATTTCACTGCTGTGTATAACTTGGTTGGTTGCAGTGCACTCCGTCCGTACGTGTTCCGTGATCTCCAAGGCGAGATTGACACTTGCTTTATGTGTTATTAAATTTGAAATGGCCAACCAGCTAAGTATCCTCTCCTGATGGCATTTTACATAAAACAAGACTGAAGAGTCATTTCGCTTTTATTTTCATTTCCAGCTCTGTATCTCAGCTGCTTGAATGTAGTTTGCATATATGATGGCATACGTTTTTGTCTGTATCTTTACATTTGCGTGTTTTATGATATGTTAGACAGGCATTGCTGAATTGTATACATACATACATACATACATGTCCTTACATAACATCTTCAACGTCAAGTTGAGTTCTCTTTGAAATGCTGGGAGAAGTAGAACTGTAAATTGGTGATTGTGACTTGTGAATTGAATTGAGTGGAGACAGAATTTTCATATGAGGATCACATGTATGTTTCTGTTCAATGTATAGTCCTTAAATGTGGAATTGAATTGAATTGAGTGACTGAAGGAACTTACAATACATAAGTCAAGTTGAGTCCTTTAGTTCTAGGTTTTTGCTTGAGAGAATGAGTGGAAATGTAAATTCATATCTATCTGTATTCTGTATTTACAAAGGGAAGGCGTACTTTTGATTTGACTTGTCTCGAGTTGACTTGAATACCGGATCTTTGCCTTTTGCTTCCCGCTCTCTTCCTCCTCTGGGTTAGGTTTAGTTTAGTTTGGTTGGGTTTGGTTGGGTCGGGCTGGGTTTTGATTCTACTACAATGTTAAATGGGATTCCGTTCATGCGGAAAACATGCATATGTATACTTTTGGTCGGCAATGACTTGTGAGTAGTGAGGTAGAAATGTAAATGGGACAGCACCATTTCAAATGCTAATCCACCCCATTTTATAAGACTCTCTATCGACTTTCATGCCGGAAGTCATAAAAGAAGAATCGAATAGGATAGAGAGAGAGAGAGAGTTAAAGTAGGAGATGTGGGTACATATAAATAAGTAGAAAAAGAAGTAGATATGTTATGGACTGGTTGGATGGACGGGTTGCTTGAATGCTTGCCTTCAACTCGACTACTTGGGGGCTTTGAGTCTCCTTTGCCACTCTGCCTTTGAGCCAAGTTGAGACGACTCAAGTGGAACCGTCACCAAAGAGAAGAGAAGACCGAACTGAGACTGTTTTAAAATTCCGCAGCATTGTTTACAAGCCACAGCTGAGCTGTTTCGATTCAGACGGCTAGGTTCTAAGTTTTGTAACGAGTTCCGTTCCGTTTCCGCCCACCCAGCTCTCTCTCTCTCTCTCTTCTTTCTCTCTGGTTCTTTCACCAACGACCAACGCGTCTCTCCATCCTTTTCGACAGCTCTATTCAGTTCAGTTCCGTTAAGCACACATTCGAAACATACTGCTCTATCATCCATGTCCTATGTTCTATACTGTAGTGCTTCCGAACTTTTCCCTATCCTATTTCGCACAATTCCATGCAACCATAGAAACGAAAGAAGCGGATCGGAGTGGGAATAGTTATGTCGTGTCATTTTGCCGATGGCTCTTGTCTTGTTCCTCTCTCTCTCCTCTGTTCTGGTTTTTAGTCCACTCTATATACTCAAGGCTATACTGCTGGAGTTTGGTAGCATGTGAAAAAATAGCTGTGAAGATAGCTGAATTTATCGCCAACAGTTGATCCCCGAATGAATAGCACTCGCTATTCTCCTCTCCTATGTAACATGTTTATTTTGATGCTCAGTTCAATGAGGCAGCAATCCTAAGCAAGCTGTATGCGGGTACCCAGGTCACATTTATTCTCACACTGATCAAACATCAGAAAAAGCCTTTGGGAATCCCAACTCTCTCATCCTATTCGTGCAGTAGCCTAGAAACCTACTCCAACCTTCAGCTACCCCTACCACCCAATACAAACTACTACACATACTCCCAGATTGCTCCAGATACAGCGATGGGTAGACAAAACTGATAGAAGATACGAGCAATACCTCAATAGATAGATAGATTTGTTCGGTTTTGTCCTATCTCCTAACCTGAAGGTCTTCTTTACAAACCCATCCAACAACATATAATATACATGGATTGTACAGCACTACTACTACTACTAACTCTACTAGGTACTCTGTCTCTATCTGTACTTGTATATATATACCTATATCTATGTATGTATATATACGCTACCTACAGATACAATACAGTTTCATTACCTATACTGTAATATCGGGTAAGGTAAAGTTTCCAACGGTATAGTCTCTACATTCACTACGCCTGTATATCTATGGATATAAAGTGTACTACTTCAGCTTCGACTCTGTTTCAGTTTTAGTTTCAGTTTCACTGCTCTCCAGCTGTATCTCACTGTTGCCATCAGGGCGGGTAACTTACCATTCTGGTGCACGTTTCACTCCAGCTAGACTTCAATTCCTACTCACCGTTCAATACTCCACTTACTCTACTGTACTTTACAGCAGTAACGGAGCTCAGTACATTTACCCATTTTTTATTTTATATACCCCAGCGTAGTACTACCCTCAGAGAAGGCATAGTCTCAGTCTGTAATGCAACTATCTGTATACGGACTGAATGACCCAACTCAACTTAACTACTGAACTACTGAACATATCTCCATGGATGGTGCATGAGTATTGGCTGCTCTACGCTACGTTGTTATGTTATGTTACGTTACGTTAAGTTCCTTGCAAAAGACTAGGCTGGGGAAAGGATTGAGCCTATGGGCGCCCGGCATAACATAACGAAGCAGAGTGAGCGTATTTTATGGTCGAAGGAGGATAGTGTTACGTTTCGTTCTCTATCCTTCTATATCAGAGCTTCTTTTTGCTGGTTTCCCTGTGTGATGTAATACATGTATACAGACATACATAGCCATTACAGAAGAATATAGGCAAAGTAAAGACATGTGCAGAATTTTGCCATTAGTTTTGTATCCTTCGTTTCCTTTCCTTTCCTACCCATTTTCTCGTGTGCTGGAGTGTATTTTAGGCTACAATCTAGTTATATACATAGACTAGGACAGTGAGAGGGAGGGAAGTGTTAGAATTTTTAAGTGGATTCACCCAGATGGTATTGATGGAGCACACAGACAGAGAGAGAGAGAACTGGAAGACGCATTCATACATACATGCATACATGTAGATACATACATACACAGTTGCAGTTACACTTACAGTTACGTTCTTGGATACGCATTGCGTTGCGTTTCAAGTAGCTCACATCAGGTTTGCCGAATGCAAGCGTGAAATCGGAGAATGACTTGACTCTTTTTTTCCTTGTTTTAGCCCACGTTGAGTTGAGTTAACTTGACTTGACTTTGGGATCTGCGTCGGAGTTAGAGGAGAGTGAAATACATAATGTAAGATGTATAAAATAAATGCTACTGTGTTATGTAAGTTGGTGAGTTGAGTTGTTGAGTTGAGTAGATTTTCCGTCAGACGACTATGTCTCATCTTGAAGGTCTTGACTTTTCTTCTTTTTTTTCTTCGTCTTCTTCTTGTGCTGTAGTGCTACTGAAAAGTAAAGTAATGCAAGTATATAAATGTAACATGTAGTAATGTAATCTAATGTAATTTCAACTCATAGTTAAGTTTATAGAAGTCACAGTTGAAGAAAACACAGTGAAAGACACATAAAGTACAGAGTAACAGTACATATGTTCACAGGCTGTAATGCTGGCTTCGTTTAAATTGGATTGGATGGGATTAGATTGGATTTGGCTGTTTCTTTTTTACTTTGAGTGTAGTGTAGTGAAGTGTAGTTAGAAGGAAGGGTTAGAAATATAAGTACAAGTACACAGACGCTATGAAGTTGGCTTTAGTCAATTCAAGCCAACTCAAGTTGAGTTCAAAAGTAGAAACCAAGTTAAGTTAGTGACCGAGGACGCTGTGCACTGTGATCTTAGATATCAAACTTTGATAAACTTCAAATACTTTTCTACACAACGATTTTTCATGGTTCGCTTTGATGGGCTCTGATAATGTGATACGATAGCATAGGATACTTCTATCCAATTCCAATTCCTTTCATTCTTTTTTTTTTTTTTTTTGCTTTCCTCTTTCCTTATC
>JAAXYV010000106.1:0-13244 GCA_036851875.1 Novacerus sp. FZ-2019
TGTGTAGAAACGAGTATTTTCTTTCCATATTTTTCTATAGTTGTGCAAGCTAGGAAGCACATCATAGGTTAGGTTTACCATTTATAGGGATGCATCCTTTGCATTTAAACTGCTTCTGCCTGCTGCTGTATTATTATTCTTTAAGTTAGTTTGGTTTCTGCATATGATTTTGATCTGGACAAACCAAACCAAGTCAAGTTAGATCTGAATTCTTGAGTTCATTTAGAAAAAAACAATGGAAATAGAGACAGTTGTGTTGCATTATGGAATTGTAGTGCACCACAGTATTAACTGCAGTCAAGTCAATTCATGGAGACATGAGAATGAGACATTGTGTCCTCTTCTCTGACACAGTAATACAAAATACACATTCGCCACACATATACCAACCAAAACCATTTTGTGGTGTGGAGATGCATATATTTGTATACATACTGTACAAACATACATACCTACATAACATATGTATACAGGATGCAACGCAAGTAACCAATTCAATCGAAATCACTCCTTCCAAGATTCCTTTTGACGCTTTTCTCATCTTGGAACGTTGTTTCTTCCTGTGTGTAAACTAAAGGGCTAAAATTTTTGATACGCGTATGTACAGATATTCATATCTATACCTTCATTGTAGTTACGTATAGTATGCATACTGACTGACTTCTGACTTGACTTGGCTAGATAGCAATAGAGACAGCTAGTAGACATATTTACAAAGCGATAGGAAGTATAGTTGCTGTGGTTGAAAAAATAAAAAGTGGAAAGATGCCTTTTTCTTCTTCTGCTTGCATAAGTGCAACCGACTGAGTAAGTCGGTGCATTTACATATTATCTTTTTAAATCTGAGTCTAACTTTCAAGCAAAAATCCCGTCTCGAATCTTGAATCAACTTCAATTTTGTTACAAGTTTTGCATTGCGTACATATACAAGTAGTACATACAGGCTTGTACAGACCATTTATCCTAGCTGTTTGATCTTCTATAATAGTGTGAGTATAGCGTTGGACCCATATAGCCAGCAGCATCTGGGCCTACAGCAAGAGGTAGAAAGTATTCACTTTTCCTCTGTCCCCACGAATTGAGGCACAATCGAAACTTTTTTCTTGTTGTAGGCACAGCTGCTGCTGCTGCTGCTGCTGGCTATATTATGGGTTCAACGCTATACTATATATAATATTATAGAAGTTTAAACAGCAAGGATTAATGGTCGGTATATAGTATAGTAGTCTCTGTCTTGACTTGACGTATTTGCCTTGTCTGCTTCTTTTCTTGTTATCCCAAACCCAGGGAAGGCAAGGCAAGGCAAGGCAGGCAATAATAAGCCACTCCAACTAGTTGCTGAAATGTTGATAAAGTTAATAGTACTAGGTTTGATCGATTTACTAGGCTGATCTGGTCTCGTCTCGTCTCGTCTGGTTTCATGTGTATCTGCCACAGCTTCTCGCGTGGTATAGTATAGCATAGAATAGTTGCTTTAAGTGTTGGTCTGCTTTTCCTCATCCTCCATATATTTCATCGCGGAGCCAGAATTAAGCCAGAATTGACGGCGGAAAAGCAAAGACGTCTAAAAGTCGAATGTCGTGGATCAAGTATCTTTAATGTGTCTGTAGGAAATATGAGTCGTAAAGAAGAGAAGAGTTGAGTTGAGTGGAGTGGAGTGGAGTGTGTGTAATAACAAAGAAAGTGTTTTTATTTGACACGGTCATCGAGTTTTCATGCGAGCTCGAGGAGCTACGCTATATAAAGGAAAGGAAAACAGAAGAGAGGAGAGAACGAACGTGGAACGTGTACATTCAACATTAGAGTAGAGTACATGGTGACATTTGACATTTATGTATGTGCTTTGCGGAAACCATGTCTTGCTTGGAAAACAAATGTATTGCCATTATTACCATTACCCATTTGCTGGGAATATAAAAGTTAGCTTAGGTTAAGGCAACTTTTATTGGCAGATGTAGACAGTTTCGTCTGTGTTGTAAGCACTTTTGTAGATATATATGTATCCGTTTGCCAATAGAATCCTAATTCCCTTGAAAACTAATTTGGGTCAATTATTTACAGTCTGTATTGAAAAGTTGATTCAATTAAGGGACATTTTGAATGAGTATATTATATTATAAGGATTTTTCCCCTGCTTATAAAATTAGGAATGTAGATACTTTAGAATTTAATTAATCAATTTGTAATCATCCAGAAATAAAATTTCTCTGTGGAGTAGATAGACAAAATTAGTTTTGTTGCTTGAGCAACTGTAGGTAATTAATGAAGATTTATTTTAACTTGATCGATTTCGTATGGAGAGGAATATAAGAATTCACATGGGTTTGAGAGGAAGTATAATTGTTTCTGCCTTAGAGCCGCCCAGACCTCTTTCTCAATGTTTTACATTTAATACAATGTCTTTCCTACTTGTTTAGGCTTTTCCTGTTCTTTTTTTTCGTTATTAAATTATTTAATTAGCCTTAGTGTTTCAATATATATATATATAGTTGCGATGATATAGCGAATGCATTTGTCTCTTCGTCGACCATTGAGGCCAGTACTTAATAATGGTTTCTACTTTTCTATCTCTTGTTGCAGCCATAGCTGCTTCTGGCTATATGGGTTCAACACTATACCTTTGAATAATATTTGTATTTTATTCAAGACTTATTATTTCTGTAGGCTTTTAATGAGTTTGAATCATACTCATTGAAACTCTGAGTATAGTGGATTTAATGAGACAAAGTGTTACTCATAGAAACTTTTCAGAAATTCAGAATGTTCTCTCTGCGAGTCTTGGAAAATCTAAAGTGAAATTACTCGTATTATTTGTAGATGTGCTCAATACTACAGACCTTTTATCCTTGCTGTTTAAACTTGTATATTAGTGTGAGTATAGCGTTGGGCCAATATAGATCAGTAGCAGTGCCCACATCAAAAAGTAGAAAGTATTCACTGCTCCTTGCTCCTCTGTCCCACCAATTGAGGCTTAGTCGATGCTTTCTACCTATTGTTGTAGGCACAGCTCCTGCTGGCTACATAGGTAGGTTCAATGATATATTATACTCACACTATTACAGATGTTTAAACAGCAAGCTTAAATGGGCTGTTCTGAGCATCCACTGAATCTTACGAGTAAAATCTTGGTAGTGGTCAACAAGCCTAATTTCTATATATTGTAAGGTAGAAATGATTATACTACACTTATTACTTAAGTCTTAGAAATTATCCTATCCACTCCATACGCAATTCTCCAAGTTAAGAGAAAAAAATAATTTCCGTTCTTGATGTCTTCAATACTATACTGCAGTACTTGATTCGCCCTTAAGTACCTAGATTATTGCTTTACTTTTCTACTACTATAAACTATACCAGTACTACCTACCAAATTCTAGCTGTGATAAATCCATTCCTTATCTACAGTAAGGAATTAGAGGGCCAAATGTAGCCGTTTTTCGACTACAAAATTTTAAGTATATGCAACGGATCCAGCTACATGTAGCTGATTTTTTTATAACTAATTAGACGTGGAATTGCTCTATGCAATACTAGAGTGGCTTCTGTAGACACAATCGAGGGGCTGCGGAGAAATTCTTATAACTTTTCCAGAAGGCATATAATTCGTCATTATAGCCTAGGAGCCATACCTTTCCATGTATTGAGACGTATTGAGGAGTACTACAATGATTTCTACTCCTCCTGAATACATTTGAAGGTATGGTTCCTAGGCTATATCAACGAATTATATGCCGTCTGGAAAAGTTGTAAGAATTGTTTAGTATACTCCTCAAAAGCCTTAAAAACAGAGTCCAAACTCTGAATAACAGACGTAATTACTTACTTCTACTATTACAGAGTCTGAAACAAAGTTAGTATTTCTTTAAAACAAAAAAAGATCTCTTCCCTTCTACAAGTCATTATCCTTCTCATATATTTCACAGCATGTAATTTTGACATTTGCATCCTAGCAGAGGTAATGACACCCTGAAATTCCTGTGGAAGTGGAATCCGATTATGTTTGACTGTAGAAATACCACTCAAAGATTTTACTGATTGACGGTCTAGATTTTACTCCGCCAAAGTTTAGGAATGGGAAAGGTGAGCGGGCAGAGTGCCTGCAGACTTTTTACAACAATCGTACTCCGCTCTGCTGTGGCTTTTGCTACAAACTTACCCCTCCTGGACCAGGCATAGCATGCGCATTGAGAATATTATGGCATGATGACTGAACTGACTAACTTAACTACCCGGTCGTTTATTTGTCAGACGAAATCTTACACTCACTACTACCAATAAAATATACAGTTCCGAGTAATTCAGTTTACTTCAGTTATGACTTATGACTTATGATGACATTATTTCAGTGAAGGAGAGACAAGATATAAGTATATAAATATATAAACTGAGTTGAAGCGATCTGGCAGTGAGACGAGAGAGAGAGAGAGTACTGAGTGAGACTGTTTTATAATAATAATTTGATGTATTTATGATTCTACTATTAGTCTGTGTTCTACATTCTATTTCCTTTATACTGCCGTACATTCATACCAGCTTGAGACTATACTATAACTATAACTGTAGCTACTATAACTAAAACTACTATAACTATGACTATAGAGTAAAGAGCAACAAATTAGAACATGTGCGGAAAACCACCCACCCACTATAGTGTGCAGTATATAATTTAGTACATACTCTACAAACTAGCTACCAGCTACTAGTAGTGGTGAGTTGTCTTGGGTTTGTATGTAACTTGGAATTAGTAGTTTGCCTAAGATTAGCCAGCTCCTTTGCCTTGCCTTGACTTGTGTCTTATTTTATTGCTTATCCTCAGTTAGATTTAGATATTTGCAAGGATGTGCATTAATTTTGCGTGCTTGTCACATTTCGTCTTGTCTCGAGTCATTTTGTGGTTTGGTGGATGCTTTGCTATTACTGCATTTATATTACTACATTATTGCCTTCACATTGCATAACATTTTGCACAGAAATACGAGAGAGAGAGAGAGAGAGAGAGAGAAGTATAATACTACCAAAGTATTACAGGATTTCACAAGTACTAAAGTAAATGAAAGGCATCGAGATGAAAAGTGAAGTTGACGTAGGAGGAAGTAAGAAAGGAAAGGAAAGGAAAGGAACCAAGAAGAGAATTCCTCTGGATGTGATGTGAACGTGAACGTGACGAGGAGGGCAGTTTGGGTTTCATTTCGGTGCGATTACGATACACACAGACCGATACGGAGTTGTAAGAGTTGAGTTGAACTAAACTAAAACCAAGAGCCAAGGAAACTCAGGGAAGTCAAGTCAAGTCAAGTCAAGTCACAGCCTACCCAAAGAAACCGAATCGACGAGACGAATAATAAGCCAGAAACCCAGACCTTTTCTCGTACTTTTGGCTTGGCTTGGTTTCGCTTCGCTTTGCTTTGCTATGCTTCACTTGACTCGACTAACTTTTCTTGCCGACGATGTTCTACTTCTCTTCTTGTATCTATCTACTCCTGGCTTCTTCTGGGATGATGACTTGGCTAAAGTCAAAATTAAAGTAAAGTATAAAATGTAATGTCTGTCTGTCTGTCTGTCTGTGTCTTGTCTTGTGTGGTCTTCGGGTGCGGCTGTGTTGAATGAACTGAGACCTGTGTGTGTGTGTTAGTGTGAGTGCGGAGCCTGGCTAGGTGTACTGTAACTGTAACTGTATAGTAGTAGAAGTGCATAGTGCATGTTATGTTTAATGTTTATAATCCAGCTTTTCTCTTCTACTCTTGTGTTGGATGGAATCCGAATGGGGATTTTAGATTTGCCTCCTATCTATTATACTATACTACACTATACTGTACTACTTTACTATATCTATCAACCTACTGTTTTCCTTCGACTTTTGATATCTATTCCCGCGTCTGTTGCCATTTGCCGTTGCAGTAAAGCCAAGTCAAGTCAAGTCAAGTCAAGTCAAGTCAAATCTAAAACTTCGTCCTGTCCCGTGACTGTAAAGCAGTAAACCAAATCAAAGCAACAATCTACTATCAAATTTTTATAACTGGACTCGAAATTCCTTTATCTTCTGTATATCCGAAGAACCATTTAGTCAGCATCAATTATGCCTATAGACAGTGTCCTATGTGTATGTACTGTTATGTTTTTATATTTGTGAAAACTGTAATACCTACTTACTACCTTCCGTATATCCTAGGAAACATATAGAAAGCCGTATATCCTAGGAAACATATAGAAAGCGCGAGGTATGATGATTAATTCAATTAAATCTGCATTGTTCTCTCACAGCCGTTGGTGGTGGTATTGAATAGAGTTGCCCCGATGCAAGTAAAACTCGAATCGGACGATCGTTGATGCGGCACGTTTATTAATCGGCCGAAGTTGATGCATTACCGACTCAATGCCTGAGCGATAAACCTCACTCAAAGCGTAATTTATGTAGAATTCTACATCAATATGGAAATTTTTGCTTCATAGATGATATGAGCTCAAAAATATTTTTGACTATATAAATATTTTAATAACATTGATTTCGGGATTAAGAGTCGAGTAATAAATTGTTGATTCTATGGAAAGATAAGTAAAATGGTGAAAATTAAGGATAAGTATTGTTCTATATAAAAAGACGTACATTTTGGGAATAGACGACATCGACTGCCGTATCGGCAAATGGTCGATTCTTACTTTTCGAATTGGCCGATGCAGATGCAAGCCGAGGGGGAACAAATTGACCGCATCGGCGGTCGATGCACCGGGCAACTCTAGTGTTAAATTCATCTCGGGTACACCCACCGGTTGGTAGGAAATGGCATAACAGTAGCGAAACTTCGTTCTCTCTCTCTCTCTCTCTACAGTTCAGTATGTTTGATTCCAAATTCCAAGTGAAATATTCCCAGTTCTTGTAAAACGTAAAATACATACATTCCGGGGTGCAGGCTGATAGCAAATGAGATAGCAGTAACGGAACTTTGATCTTTCTCTCTCTACAGTTCTTATGCATGGTCCAAAGCGAAATGTTCTCCATTCTGGTGAAGCGTAAAATATATACCTTTCAATCCAGGCCGAGTTTGTTTACGCGACATTTAATTCTGGACTCAGTATACTATACTTACTGGTTGCACTGTATCTGTGCATTGTGCACAAAGCGCGTATACAAACTCAGCATGCACCGGAATGCATGTATTTTACGTTTTGAGAGCACTGAAAATATTTTGATTGGAACCAAAAATACCAAACTGTAGAAAGAGAACGAAGTTCCGCTACTATTATCTTATTTGCTATCAACCGGTGAGTGTACCCCAAATGAATTCAATACCAATGCCCGCTGTGAGAGAACAATGAAGATGCAAATTGGATTAATTATAGCTGGTACTAGTTATATAGTTCCTAGGATATACGGAAGGTAGTAGGTATTAGTTTTCAGAAATAAAAGCATTTTCATATGGTGTCCCTTTGGGTGTTTTCAAAATCGACCATACAAGTAACACCCTATGGTCCGTATACTGCCCAACATGATTGATTTAAAAAATTCCAAAGGTACACCCCCTGAAGGTGTTTCATATAATGAGAGGAAACTTCAATTAAATGTTCAGCCCCATTGCAATGCATTGAGGGGTCGCGATCACGTGTTGAGTTTTGATAAACTGCCTTAAATGCCCATTCCCATGCTTAAATTGAATCGGCCGGCGACACCTAATATCCACCGAATGGGATACTTATTTTTTTCTTCATAATATGGAACAAATTGGCGGGGTACCGCGTTAAAAAAATCAAAAATTTATTTCTAACGACCACACTAATATATATATATAATGTATGTATGCTGCTAAAGGCAGTGCTGGTGCTCGCTATATGATTCTTCGAATATTCGGAAGATAAAATGGTCTCGAGCCAAATTAGAAACACTGCTTTATATCTCTCATTTTTAGGTATGTACGTACTATTCGATTTTTATATCTTTTCTCGAAACCACTTTATCTATCTTATATCCAAAGAACCATATAGCGAGCACCAGTGATACCTTTTACGTCCCACGTATAAAGAAGCAGTACTTACATCTTACTATTGCTATTAGGTTATTACTGTACTACTCCTCTATACGTGGGACATTATAGGTATATCTGGTCCTCACTATATGGTTCTTCGGATATAGGGACACTAAAATGCTTTCGGGGCGCGATATAAAAACTACAAAGTAGGCATGTATTTATGTATTTAACATTTTATGTATGTCTGTACTGTACGTTTGTTTGGTATGACATGAAATTGATCTCGTTTTTTCAATTCCTTTGTGTTAGTTTTACTAGTATCTTATCCGATGGTAGTCAAGTTAAGTCAAATCAGTCCGCCTCAGCTTGTTTGTAGTGTAATGCATGCAACTGTTGTAGAATGAGGAAGGTAAGGTAGTCAAGTCAAGTCAGTCAAGTCCAGTCAAGTCAAGTCAAGTCAATTCTTCTACTTTACTTACTCACTATACTGCTACACTAGCCATAGCCAGGTCTAGTTAAGTCTCTTTCACTCAACTCAACTTTTAGTGTTAGTGTCTAGTGTAATGTAATGGAAAGGAATGTAATGTAACGTCAGTTGTCTGTCTGTGTGCACAAAGTATTGATTATAGATATTTCTGCAGTTTCAGGCTTGGCTTTGGTACAGCTTGGTAGATAGATAGGTAGGTAGGTAGAACTTGCCTCGGCTTAAACATGACTTGACTTAACTTAACTTACACTACAGTGGGAAGCCTTGTCATACTAATACCATACCATACCATGCCAGTCTGTGGCTGTGGATGTGTATTGTGTATGTATGTTGTACGTACGTACGTATATAGGCAATGCAATGGCAACAGCAACTAGCAGCTTGCTTGCTTTCTTTGGTTCAGTGTAGCAGCTGCCTAGTTTAACTTTGGCTTTGGCTTGCTTTTCCTTTTCATTTGCTTTTAGCCTTCTGGCTTTTGGCTCAATTCGGCTCGGCTTCAGCACACATAATATAATACATACATACACACACACACAGATACACAGAGAGATACACATCACATCACATCCTAAACCTTAACCAAGCTCATCCATACAACATACAGCATACAAATTCAAGCCAACCCAAGCCATATGCCATGCCATACACACACACACACACAGAAACACACACACACTAATAGAGAATATGTTTATTTTGTATCAAAAACTGAGAATAGAATATTTGGATAGAGGAGACAAGACAAGATTAAAAGAGAGATACATAGGCTACAATCAACAGTCAGAGCCGAGTAGAGAGAGAGAGAGAGGGAGAGAGAGAGAGAGAGAGAGGGAGAACAGTATGCTTTTACACCATAATGTATTTTGACTGTGCTTTGTGTGCATACAATAATACTAAAAGTATAGTACACAACAGACTACAGACACAGAGGAGTGTTGTATGTATGTATGTATACTGTGTTTATCACCATAGAGAATTAGAGTATACCTTTGAGCTGATATAGGTTGATTTGTATATAGCTAGCCAACAACAGCAACAGCAGCTGTGCCTTGAACAAGAAGTAGAAAGTATTGTACTGCGCCTCAATTCATGGAACAGAGGAGCTGCACAATTCTTTCTACCCTTTGTTGCAGGCACAGCTGCTGCTGGATATATGGGAGCAACGCTATACTTACATTACACTATTATAGAAATGGATTGGACCTCTAATGATGAATAGACTGTAGTTGTAGTATAGTGTATTGTACTGTACAGTGCAGTGACTTGACTTGAGTACATACCTAGTTTACTATATATCACACCATCATACCACCACCACAACCACAACCACAACATAGTCTATAATAGTCTGTAGTCTCTGTAGTGTTGTATAATCGAATGGCAAGCCAAGCACACAATAATGGTTAATGGTAATGTTGTTAATGTATAAAAATAAAATACTGTGCTTGGTCATCTCATCGGATGTGATGTGGCGTGGCGTGGCATGGGATGGGATGGCATGGCATGGCATGTCAGTGTGGTGTGGTGTAGTGTTGTGTGGTTTGGTTGTAGTTGTTGTAGAGGTTGGTATATAGGCAGTGCTTTTAACACAATCCACACCACACCACAGTGTTTTAGTGAAGAGGATAAAATTCCACTTAGTTGTACGTGTGTATTATGTTTTCTATACCACTACAATGTCACTGTACTGTGCTCTGCATTGCATTGTACTGAATTAACTAAATAACTCACTAACTAACTAACTGACTGAACTGTACTGTACTCTACTGTATTCTATATAATATAAGATATACTAATGTAAAATACAAAATAAAAACATCACACAACACAAACTCACATCTCCGCAACCAATTCTATTTTGTACTCTATGCTGATACAGAGTGCAGTAGTGGAGTGGAGTGGAGTGTCTGTCTCTGTCCTCCCATCCCATGTGTCCTGTCCTGTCCTGTCTGAGTCTGGCCTGTTTCCGTTTTCTGCTTTTACTAGTTTCCCAATATGTTTGCTGTGCATAAAATATATATATATATATAGCTATAGCTATATACACACAGTATATATATATATACAGACCAGTTATCTTAAGAAAAACATTTCTCGACACAAGTGAACTATAGCCAAGAGCATATAGCAAGCACGAGCTATGCTTATAACAGGCTGCAAGGATATAGACATAGCTCGTGCTTGCTATATTATAGTTTTTTTTATATCAACTCAACACTATGTCGATTTCTGATTTTGGCAAGGTGACTCGTCAGTATATAGGTATACATAATATTGTGTGTGGTGTGTATATATTGTATACACATAATATTGTCCAGTTCAGTTGCACTGTTGAGTTGACTGTACTCGAGTGTTTAATCGTAGCGTACTTACGTATAGTATAGTCGCCTTGCCTTTTACACGTCTCATCGTCATGTCACATTATGTCAGTGTCAATTAAATCGAGAATAGAACAGAAAACCTGAATGCTGTTGAATTGAACGTCAAACGTGGAAAATGTAAGCGTAGCCAAAGCAAAGCTAAAAGTTTCATGCCAAGGCAAGGCAAGGCAAACCAAGCCAAAGGAAAACCAGTCCACCGGAAAACCAACAAAACATCTATGAAGCAAACTAACAGAAAACACAACACTATAATATTATACCAACTAATAACCAAGGCAAACCAAACCAAACCAAACCAACAACCCCTTTCCTACCGGACATGCAATCCATTCCAGTCTCTCTTTAATACAATCATAATATTATTATACCCATCTACCTACCTACACTCCACTACACACTATTTTACTATACACTTCCACTTCACTACAATACAACACACTATACATTCACTACAACCAGGTATTCACACTACTACTACTACTACTAGTACCACAACACTACACATAACAAATTGCTTTTCTTCACATTCAACATTGCATTGAGTATGTTATATACATCCACACAAAGTAGTGAATACAGAATTCGTCATTCCATTCCCGTGTATACATACCCAGCCAGGCAAGCCAAGCCAAGCCAAGCCAAACCACATCACTTTTAGTTCACTTCATTCAGGGCAATTCAATTGAGTTTCATATTATAGAGGAGAGGAGGACAGGATAAATATGAAATAGAGTACAATGAAGTTCCTTCTTTTCCTATATACATACATCATGTACATACATACATGAATTTTATGATGTACATTCAACATTTACTATGCTTTACTATACTATACTAGGTATACATATAATATAATATACTACATTACAGTACTTGGCAACCCACCTACCTATGTAGATGTGTGTGTGTGTGTGGTGTGTGCATGGAATAATAAAACCGGGTTTATGGCACATACTACTCGATTTTTATACGAGTTGAAATTTGCATATTATGCCTTATTTCCCATCTGGGAGATATCAAAATGAACCTATGATAAAAATCGTATAGTACATACTCCCTTCCCTACTACCTACTACTACAAACTATAATATTATACATGTATGAATAAAATACACTCGTTTTCATTCTACCTTCACGCACTGGAGAAGAAAATCTGAAAAGGTCAACTTTTCTTTAAAAAAAAAAATTCTACATGCTTGCTTAGAATGTGAAAAAATGTTAAATGAGCTTCATAGTAGAAAAAGAAAGATTGATTATAACTGAGTTGAATGAGAGAGAGAAAGAGAGAGAGAGACTGGGACTTTAATGGAGATATTACGTAGGACGTTAGTATTATTATTCTAAGAAAGAAGGAAATCCCGCCTGGTGTGTCCGCCATGCAGCCAGTCACTTCCACTCAAACAAGTGAAATACCTATTATTTATAATATACTTGAAATTGTCCACTCCTGCATTGCAATGTCACAACGTGAGGTGAGGTGAGGTAATGTTTCCGTAAAGTAATATAATGTAACCGTGCAGTCCTATTCCTACTACTGAACTGACAAGTCAAAGCAAACAAGGCATAAATGCAGTAAAGGTACTTACTTACCACTACCACTAACACTACCACTATGCTGAATGCCATGAGCTTCTTGACTATAATATTATAACCCAGCCAAAGCCAGCATCAAAGTAATAATAATGCAAATCAGCTGACAACTATGACAACCCATGTGATATGGATGTGAATGTGAGAAATGACATATTTCGCTGCATACTGACAATGCCGTGCACACTTACCACAATACAATAGAATATAATATAATAGAATTGCTTTGAATTCTAGAAAGAGGTGGACATGGCATGACGGACTATGTTGAATGCAGTGAGTTGAGTTAAGTGACAATCATCAAATCAAATGACTCACATTTCCATGCCATATTTCGCTAGTCCCAATTCAATTCAATTCAATCTAATCTAATCTGATCCAATCCAATGCACTCCGATTCCGTTCAGTCGTGGTGGACTATGTATATCCTTGTTGTGCTTTTCCTGAATTCACTCTAATGTCACAGTCAGTTGTTACATCACTTCCATGACTCCCAATGCCTCAAATTCTTCAAAAATAAACTTTGTTACCATTTCCTATTCTATACGGCTACCATTCACTCACACACACATACAATTAACGTTAGTCAAAAGAAGATAAGGCAGCAGTATTGCCATTGCCACTATGAGCGCAAATTCTGCTTTCCGCTGCGCATTTTATGCGTAGAATTGAGTTTTCCCGTGAACACACTGTCTTCAGTGGGCAGAATCGATTTGGCACGGTTTCTATTTCAAAGAAATATTGCACGCCGCTAATATTCATTTTATCCACTGAGAACAAACCAACTCTACAACTGATATATCTATCTACCTATCTACTTATCTA
>JAAXYV010000107.1:0-15721 GCA_036851875.1 Novacerus sp. FZ-2019
GTAACACACAAACACAAATAATTTCCCTAATATATAATACAATCACTATATAAGTACGTCAAAGCAAGTAAGGTACCTTGAGATAACAACCAAGCTCCTCCACACTATTCCATCTATACATGACATCCACTCGAATTTAGTTTTATTACTCTCTCTCTCTCTCTCACTCTCGTCAACCAAACGCCAAGCACTGCACATGATCACGAAAATTGAGTACAAAAAAATTCCAAATACTCAAAGGAACATAGAAATTCTAACAAGCCCTTTATAGGCGTACTTAACTCTTCTCTTCAAGTAAGTGAGCAGGATACATGAACAAGCACTAAAATACTACGTTTTCTTCTTTCCTTTTCTCTCTCTCTCTCTCACTCCAACCGACAAAAGCCAATAATCCTACTTAACTAAAAACAGTTTTCACACAATTCCTTACAAACACTAACTCTCCTGTACTAACTCTTACTTCACTCCTTACAATGAACATAATCCAATTCTACAAAACACCACACCACACAATTCCCCAACTATAAATACAAAATACGTAAATACAAATACAAAGTATTTATAAGCACTGAAATTCAATACGATACCAACTGTGAAGTCTAATAGGATTCCATGATTTAACTCCAAACTTCATTCCTCCACCTAATAAGACTCCAATCACATTACTACTAAAGGCTTTTCCTTTTCCTCTTCCCTGATTCTGATTCTTCTACTTTCTAGCTCTAATTCTCCTTTCCTTTCCTCTCCATTCCACAACCTATATTATAAGATTAGTACCCTGATAGTAGTAGTGGTTAGAAACGATGTGACTGACTCAATGTAATCAGAGTAGAGTACAGAAGTGAAGCTACCTAGTTCTTCTTCTTGAGTAGAATACTATGTCTATGTCAGCGTGGTGCCAAGAAGCTCAGCTTTGGTTTCCTTTCCTTTGACCCACTAGGGTCATGCTTAGTCTAGGAGAAAACACAGAACGTACAAACCTATACAGGGAATACTACCACGACAGCGAGGGAAAGAGAAGCGAGGGATTCCGAAAGGCGGGCAGCCGCCAGCGGTTGTGTAGTAGTTACGAACTCAACTCAACTCTCCAGCTCACCATATACTTACATACTAAAGACACCCAGTGAGCCATCGATTGTATGTATCTGACTGGAGTGTAGTGAAGTGGTTAGATTGAAGCACGAGAATTTTGCTTCTACGCTCCTATGATTATTTGTAGTATTTTCCAAAAGAGAAACCTGAGCAAAGTAAGTGAAAGTAGTATTAAGGCTACAACCACCATAGCGATATGCCATTGCTAAGGCAGCTGTGGCCCTATGCACAAGAGAAAGCACGAATTATATAAAAGGTAAAAGGCAAAGCTAGGCAAACCAAGGCAGTATAAAAAGCTTTAACTACCTAGTATCAACTTGATCATGAGTGAGGCAGGGTAGTAGGTTATATATACAGACCATTTATGCTTTCTTTATATACTTCTATAATAATGAGTATATATATAGCGTTGTATCCATATAGCTAGCAGAAGTTGTGCTTACAACAAGGGACATAAAGTATCCACTTTTCCTCCGTCTCCACGAACTGAGGCGAAATCAATGCTTTCTACCTCTTGTTCTAGGCACAGCTGCTGCTGGCTATATATATGGGCCCAACGCTATATACTCACGATTATTAAAGTTTAAACAGCAACGTTAAATTGTCTGTCAACTGGGGATAACAAAGAACAATATAGGATAGGATAGGAGGATACGCTCTGTGGCGTAGGGAAAGTAAATCAGAGAGAGAGAGAGAAAGAGAAAGGCTAACGGTCTATAGTCTATACAGTATGGAGAACAGAGGAAAGTTTACATTTCCCTTCCGTGGCAGTCTATATACCATAATATACCTTGTCTTGCCTTGGCTTGGTGGCTCTGCCCTGCCTAGAATTCCATTGCCAATGCGCTGTGAGCAATACTTATTTTTACACTACTTGTGAAAAGCACATAGGTATACATAATATATATACTGTACCTATATCAGAATTTCAATTTTCTCTACTACCGAAACTTAACTTCAACTTCCTCTTCTGAGGAAGATTTTAAGAAAGACTATACCTATATTATTGCTAATACTATTACTACGTAATTTTGCAAATACAGTAGCTCCCTTATTAACTCACTAACTCACTCACTCATATCACCGGGAATATAATTTATACTACACCATAAAGGCTCACTACAATGTACTGCTATATTATTGGCCTTAGAGTTGGCAAGACCATAATAAGTATGATTGTATAGCTGGTAACGTCAGCGGCAACTTTCACTTCATGTTGCCGCAGGCTTTGTATTATAAAAGTGTGCTGAGATTCAATATAGCTGCGACTCGCGGTTTGCTTCTCCAACTATACAATACAATCATACTTATAGTCTTGCCAGCTGTAAGGCTGCGCTGCCAGTACTACCCTATAGTTTACAGTTTACACTACAATACCTCTCGATTACTGTTATCTATTCCCCTTCATCGTACTCCACTCAAGTGAAATACCGAGCCTAACTTTATCTCTAACCAAATTCACGAGAATACCCACACATACACACATAGAGAGAGAGAGAGAGAGAGAGAGAGAGAGAGCAAAGTTCAGCACGTAAGTAAAATAAGCTTTGATACGATGATTAATCATGAGCTAGATTGAGGAACTAACACAAAGTTAACTAAGACTGAGTGTAGATTCAAAGTAGAGAAAAAATTACAAAGGAAACTAATAATACAAAGCTACTATACTATACTCTACTCTATCCTATATTATAACCACACCAAAACAGTATTTACTACTGCATCATTCAATATAATATCACATCCGCTCACCTTCTCAAAATCATTCCCAGCTTTATTCATCAGCATCATAACATTATTATGGGCTGAGTTAATATTTTATTCTACAAGCGTTACATCGAAAATAAATAAGGTATATAAAGAAGCCATTCAAAATTTCTGAAATGAATAGAGAACAAATTGAAAGGCATATAATAAAGCAGGGGTCATATAATATAACCTCACTTTGATTCCAACATTCATACAGTAAGCACAATACACAAAGGGTTTATACAGATTCAACACAAGCACTGTTGACTGTACGTACACTGTACACCCTGACACAGCACACTGGGGAAATGGAATCATGGTAGCATCAAGGGTTTCCTTATGTTCCGTAACAAAACCAAATCAATGACAGTTCGTCGTATTGAGGCTAGGCTCACGTTCAGTTCAACGTTGCTTTCATCTGAATTCGAAGGTAGGCATCAGACGACAATTCAACTTTCCCTGTCTTCTTCATATCTATACTTTATCTCCTACTTCTGAATGAATATCACACATGAATAAATTTTAGATGAGGCTTCATCTATATAAATACTGAGTGGTAAATGCTAGCAATGCGTCGCTCCTCCACCATCACCACAGCCTTTGCTTTAGCTCCGTACAACGTCACAAACTGTATACATCCATAAAACATTATAGAATAGCAAATCGATGTCCAATTAAATCACTTTCTAGGCTACCTATATGCCTGCAATCCGACCTTATGCATCCATATATCCATATCCATCAGATGGATGGATGATTACATATTTATATTCATTCAGGTACTGTGAAGAAAACTAAAGGAGTGAGAAGAGAAATTGTATCAGATCCATAGAAAGTACCTCCTCTCACATAACTACACACACAAAATAAACATTTACAATCTTGACAATCTTTCCCTGGAGGGTATTCACACTGACATATATTTAAATAAACCTGTAACCGGGAGTAGCGTACCAGCAAAGTCATTGAGATGCCTGACTTTCTCTTGTACGGTGTGTAGCTAAGTTATAGTGTAAATATTTGATATACCTGCCCATTGTAACCAAAAAGTGGTTCTCATGAACATAAAATATTGGTTGTCAAGGTAACCAAAATGTGACTGATGAAAATAAAAACATCTGTTGTCATGTTAACAAGACCCTCAAAATAAGCGCGAACTCGCGAACGGCGTTGGCAGGTAAAATTGGATGGTTAGGTTGGGTTGAAGGTAAGGTGAGTTTGCGTTCGCACTTCGTTAGCAGGTAAATCAACGTGAAGACGTATTTTGATTTTGTTTCTTTTGCTTGCTAGAACATTTGGTGGGGAACCGAACCTAACCCGGGCCAAACCAAACTTAACAAAGGCTGATGATCTTATTTCTTTAGCTTGTTAAAAAATTTTAGGTTGCAGGTAAATTCGATTTCGCGTTTGCAGGTACTTTTTAAGAAATTGAGGGTCTAATGTTAACCAAAAAAAATTCTTGCCACGGAAACCAAAAATGTTGTTCTCATGAAAATAAAAACGTCTGTTGTCATGGCAACCAAAAATGTTCCCAGGAAAATAAAAAAATGGTTGCCAGGGCAACCAAAGGTTTTGTTTTTAAAATCTGAATCGAATTGTAAGATTTTACATTTTACTGTTTTATATTTAAAGCCAGTTTAAAATTAAATCGTGTTTGAGGCAGGAGAAGCAAAAAATATAAAATGTTCCGAAAATCTTAAGGAATCACAAACACTACCCCGATTCGGCTGATTTTCAATAGGGTTCGTTCTTGATGTTAAAGGTACGTGTATACCAAATTTGTTGTCGACCGGTTGAATTTAACGAAATGTATCATGTATAGAGAGACGGACAAGGCATTCGCACATACCAGCTTTGCTGGTTAATACACATACAAGGTGAAGTTCAACGCTGTATTATTAATTTTACCTACTAAAGTGATGTCTGATTTAGCAGCCCGCTGAAGACAGACGTATTTCATGTATTTATGTCAACTAATCTGACAAGAGTGACAGAAATATCAGACCAAAAGGGATTAGGAAAAAAATTATGCAAAATCTAATTTATAAACCCAGGATTTTACATAAAAGTGGTGCTTCAAAACTTGATCCTTTTCAAAAGATTTTATAAATTTGCCTTAACTATATCTGCAGTGTGTTCCAGAAAAGAGCTTTTGAAAAGATTCTGGAAATCTTGTCTTCACTAAATCCTACAATGTCCTCAAGAAACGAGATTTTAAAGAAATCCAATCCAAACTAAAAGCTATCTCTTTGCACATCTGACTTTGCGGACGTTGATGCGAATCAATCAAAGCATAGAGCTTCAGTGTATATAGCCAGCCTTTATACCACATTACATAGGTAGTTAAAACTATATAGATAAGTGGGGTTTACCAAAGTAAGGGAACGTTCGAATGAATTATATTTCGTCTACATCCTTACTTAGATCAGCAATTGAAAAACCGTCCCATTTCAATCGCAGGACTTTTAGATCAACCAAGCCTTTCCCGTTCCTCCCTCAAAATAATTACACCTTCCATATATTAAAAACTACCAGTCCTGTCATCTGCCTGAGACGGTATCTCTGCTAACTATATAATTCGAATACAAACTCGGAAAATTCAGGATAACCACTGTATTGCAAGGAATACACTTTCGGACATAGTTTTTGCTGTATTTTCAATGAATACAAAAATAAAGCATTAAAACTCAAAATACTTTGAAAATACAATTTGAGATTGTTTAGTTTTATTTTTGAGCAATCAATAAAAGTTAAATTTTAAACTCTTCAATTTCACAATATTACCTTAGATCATAACGATCGCTGGCATGGTTTCTATTTCCTATACTCAGTGAGGAATTGGCCACTAAATATTATAGCCGAAAAATGGTCAAATAGAGCTAAAATTTTGTGCTAAACATCAGTGACATCGAAATTTTCTTCGAGTCGATTTGGTATAGAGTTGCACAGTTATAGTTATGAATGTAATCGGCCAGAAATAATGTTGAATGTATGGTATAAGAATTCAAAATATGCAATTTATTGCGTATTCATAAATAACTATAAGCTACCACACTGCCATTTCAATTGAAGGCTGTTATCGTTACACTCAATTGTTATACGCAACACGCTTTCTGTGTGTGTGCGGCTTAACCCAAATTTTCACGATTTAGATCTATTTAAAAGATTCAGCAATTAATTTTATTGTCCATCGGTTGAAATATGTAATTAATAGGGAACTTTCTAGCAAAAATAATCACAATCCTACCCAATTAACAGAAAATTTGTCCCAAAGTAAATAAACTTAGAAATTTTTTAATTTAGGTACTTTTAGATTAATTTAGCGCTCAATTTTAGCTAAATTTATCACAATTTGGTATCAATCTTCGAATTCATCTACAATTCCGCTGAAACTAACGGAACAAGTAGCGATTTTTCGGCAGTATTTAGCGGTAAATGCCTGAAAGCTATAAACGTTTGAAGCAATAAACTTCCCCTTAAGTATCTGCAATTCAATGATACGCTAGCAGATCGTTGGTACAGATACATACATGGCTTTTTCTCATTCACTGCCTACATCAAGCCCGCCCATAAAATTCATCCTATGCATCCTCTCTTCCTCTCTCTAGGTTAAAACGATTCACTGAATTCGATAGAGTAAATAGGCTTTCCATTACGGTTGTCAAGCAACATTAATCCAAGAAAATTCCAAAGGTCAGACATAAAAATAGCACCATGATTTCAGCATGGATTTAAATGGCAAGGTCTAAAATCGAAGTTCCTACCCAAGGCAAATAAAGAACTCGAAAATGGTCTCAGCCAATGATAAATAATATCTGCTGTTGTTCCCTTCTCTTTTCTTCCTATTTGTATACCCAGAGAGCAAAGCAGAAACTCCATGCTAACATTTTCTTACGCTGAATTGCAACACATAACAGTTTACAAAAGCATGAAATAATCAGATAAGAAAAACTAAAATATATAGCAGCCTAAATTATCCGAATGAGACACCACCACATGTGAGTTGTGCAAATGTGAAACAAAATAACAACTTCCAGATGTGTACGAGTCTCCCATCATACAGTAGCTTCTGCAAGAAGATCTAACTCCATAACCATTATCAACGTTGTCGTTGTCAGTCAGTACCAGCAGGATGCAACCTTTTACACACATGCTTCTTAGTTATTAGTAATAATAAGAATGTTTTACATCACATTGCAACCTACTCACGACGACTACATTTTTCACGGTTTGTAGTTTTTGTACAGATAATTTATCATTGCTATTTAATCTCCTATAATAGTGTGAGCACAGCGTTGAACCCATATAGCCTGCAGCAGCTGTGCTCACAACGAGAGTTAAAAAATACAGATTGCGCCTCAATTCTTGGAACAGAGGAGCAGTGAGCACGTTCTACCTCTTGTCGCACAGGCACAGCTGCTGCTGGCTATATGGGTCAAACGTTATATACTCATACTATTATATTATAGTAGTTAAAAAAGCAAGGATACATGGTCTGTATAGTACTAACTAATGTTATATTGAATAGAAAGCATTCCATCAAACATAGACCATTTATCCTTGCTGTTAAATCTTATATAATAGTGTGAGTATAGCGTTGAACCCATATAGCCTGCAGCAGCTGTGCCTACAGCGAGAGTTAAAAAATATAAATTGCGCCTCAAATATTGGAACAGAGGAGCAGTGAACACGTTCTACATCTTGTTGTATAAGCACAACCGCAGCTGGTTATATGGGTCCAACGCAATACTCAGACTATTATCAAAATTATAAGCAGCAAGGATAAATGGTCTGTATAATACTAATATTACTGAATAGAAAGCATTCCATAAAACATACAGACCATTTATCCTTCCTGTTAACCTTATATAATGGTGTGAGTATAGCATACAGGATTCACCCAACAAGGAGCAGCTGTGCTTACAACAAGAGATAGAAACTATTTACTTCTCCTGTCCCCATGAATTGAGACGCAATCCATACTTTCTACCTTTTGTTGTAGGCACTGTTTCTACCGACTGACTATATGGGTTCAATGCTATATACTCACACTATTATAGAAGTTTTGACAGTAACGATAAATGATCAATAATGTCTTGATCTTGCTTGGCAAAACCCATCCAGTAAGTAGATACCGTATTTATTACAACAGCCGGGGAAAAGGTGGTGGTCGTCATTTGGCGACAAGTAGGATCTCGAATGTTGTATACATGTATAAGTAGAAGAATATTTCTCGTCGTTAAAAAATACTTCACTAGTATTTCAAGACAGTCTTTAGTACTCTTTAGTGCAGAAATACAAGTACTAGGCTGGATGCCATCTACCGAATATAAGATCAAATTCGTACCCTTCCCTATAATATCAGAATCTATTTTCCACTACCAATCCAATAGAACGTGCTAAATGCAAATCTAACTCTCATGAAGGAAAGGTGAAAGCTATAAAATAGCAGTAGTTCAAACAAAGTTATCTCACAGCGAAAAAATTCACACATCTATTCTATACTTTGATAACTAAAAAAGTATCCGGTTCTCTGTACCTACAGCCTTTGCTCACAGTTACTTATATATAGACTATAGACTAAGTCAGATACAGAATGAAAAGTCACACAATATAAACTCAGTCCTACATTATAATTTTATAACAATGCAAAAAATCTAGGGGCAATGACATGCTTCATTTAAATTTAAATTATTTTTTACAGGATGTTACTACTCTTGGACAGGAAACTTAATGCCTACTACTGATGTTAAATAAATCATTACCATTACAATCATAATACATAATAATAATCATAATAAGACCCACAGATATGATTAGTTCGAATATACAATATGTCAGTTCATCGCAAATAATCAAGGTGAAAGATTTTTATACTGTATAGATAGATTATATCTCATCAGACAACTATTTATCATTATCTATCACGCACACAAGCGTGCATAAAGCCTTGAAGAGTAAATTTTAAGTAGCGAATATATTGTCACTGCACCAACACTCTTTTAAACATTGACATTGCAATGCAACACATAACGTGAGAGAAAAGTTGCTCTATGATAAAAAGACAACCTGATAACTAAATAATATAATATAAATATACTAGTAATGACTAATGTTTTACAGTAGAGTGTACAGATAAAAAAAATCGACAACATTATAACATCAATGACGCAAAAGACATTTTACGTGAATACTTGCACGAAATCAACATTTATTTATGCCCCAATAAAAATAGTATTGAGACAAGGAAATCGAAGCCCTGCAATAATGGAGATTTTCTGTTTCTTATATAAAAGCAATTCTGTAAAAGTTTTTGAATTAAAAATTTCCCTATCTATATTTGCACTTCTAAATTTCCACATTGGGTCAACAACGAGTAAAACCTTCCAAGTATGTCAGAAATCAATAAATTGAAATATAGAATACATTATATAAGTATTTAAAAATCAATACAGGCAAAGTAAATATGCTTACCTTGAGGAGTCCACGAATTAGAACTGCCATGTTTCTGTAAATATAAAGAAAAGGCGTTGATTAAATAACGTTAATTTTATCTATAGATCAGATACTATTTCGGATGGTGGTATATATAATATATATCTAACAATGTATACCTATAGGTAAATGCCCACAAAGTAGCACATTTAATGCTGCACCGTGCAGCTAACCAACAAAACGCAGAGAGATTAATCATTATAGTACACCCAAAGCAGCTGACAATTTAGTTATGACGCTGATAAACTATAGTTAGTTTAGTTGCGTAAACAATACAATTGATAATCACATAATTGTGAGTATTTGTGTAATTTGTGCGACCACACCGTGCAAAACACATCTACACAGTCCCACATAACTACAAAACAATGACTGCAAATAATTGTTTTTATAATTTTTTATCCTCAACCTACAGTCAACAGTAAGACAGGTTGTCTTGTCAAGATACAGAAAATCAACACTAAATATGTATAATCATAAAATTAACTTCTTGAATTCAAAACACCGAGAGAAAAAATGTCAATATTTCCAATGGGATCCCATAAGATTCTTTGGGATTATATGGGAAAACGTCGTTGCATCTTGTATTCCTTGGTACACCAACATTACATTACATTGTGCATACGTATACAACATACTATTTGATTTTTATAACTTGTCTCGAAACCGATTTATCTCCCGTAGGTATATTAGATGAACCATATGAGCACCAGCTATGTCTATAAAGAGTCCTATGCTTATATATGTACTGATGATAATTTTAACTTACTGATTTCTGGAAGTATAATGGTTGCTACCATATAATTTCTTAGAAATCAGGCTTGTTGACCATTATCACGGTTTCACTCCAAGATACGGTGGATCGTCAGTATGTATGAATGCTACTATTGGCGTAACTGGTGCTTGTTATATAGCTCTTCGGATATACGGAAGTCTCGAGAAACTGTGTAGTACTTTCAATGAATTCCATTTCTACGGGAAAAGGTATATAATGACGTTTTCCAATGGATTCCTAAAGAACCTCATGGGATCCCATGGGAAATGGTGAGTTTCTCATTATTTTTCCCGTGGGAGTAAATGTTCACAGGATACAAACAGCAGTTAAGAAATACGTAATATAAATTCTAAACGACAAAAAACTGTTTCAACCAATTGGAACAACACCCTGAGATTTTTACTGTGCTAAAACTATAATCATTAATTTATTATTTTCGTATAAAACGATCTTCGTAAATCCAACCAATGGAAGTTACTAACAACAAACACTTTGATACTGCCTTCTTTTCATTCGTCCATACAAAATTATAATTAGAATGTGTATATCAGCTAGATCTAGTATCATTTACCCACGATGCCTGCGTCTGCGAGAAATTCAATGCACATTGACGTAAGTACCACTCATGCATTGGAGTACTGAGGTATTCTTATAACTTTTCCAGACGGCATATAATTCGTGAGTATAGCCTAGAAGCTATATCATTCCATGTATTGAGGAGCAGGTATAGGGGTCATTGGAGTACTCCTCAATACGTCTCAATACATGGGAAGGTATGGCTCCTAGGCTATACTGACGAATTATATGCCGTCTGGAAAAGTTACACGAATTCCTCAGTAGATAAGATAATTGATCTCCATAGCCTAATTTACGCCCGAAAAAAATAAGATGAATTGCTAAGGTTGCAATAAAGGGGTCTCTTCAACTTCAAAGACATCGAAATTGCGTCTTTGAGCTCAAATATATTATAATACAATATCCGTATGTAGTATAGAGAGGGGAATTGCTTCATGTTACTTTCCTCACGGGAACTACGAAGGTGAAAGACTCTTTGATAGGACGTATCACACCAATAATATTACATTAAACACTGTATATAGTATACAATACACTTCTATTGAATTATACTTCTTCGAGAGCAGAAGAATACAATGACGTACTGTGTCTATACATGAACATACTACTCACACTCACTCATTCTCAGAGCCTAACACGGATGAAAAATATTCTGTTCACTATTTCTCACGTGAATTTTTTCAAATATCAAAGTTAATGTAATCTAAACGGTTATTATTGCCTCATGCACTTTCTTACCACCTACCTACGTACATGGAATATGGATGATTGTACACAAATTTATTTCAACCGGCATCGGCAATTTAGATTCAATTTCAAATTTCGCAATGCTTCATTAGTCTTAGTCATTTTCAAAGCATTCTTTGACAGCAACTTCACACCGGGATGTAATTAATAAACGACCCTTACAAATTTTACAGCAATAAACCAAAGGTAAATGTTTCATCAATGTAAAATCTGTAGTGATTAATAGTAATAATATTATTATAAAATTACTAAAATACCCTTGAAAGAATAAATTCCCTCAGACCAGTATGTAAACTCTCGGGGTCTAAAGATCGACTTCTCTGTTTTGTAGCTGCAACTAACTGAATGTTATCCTTGCTTTTACTTTTTTTCCATTTAAAGTATGATGTGACTTTAGACATAGTGAAGTATTTTAAACAATTCTACGTCAAACTATATTTTTCACTTCAAATGCGATCCTTATGACGGGAATCAGCTTTGTTTCAATCACTTCCAATTAATTCAACCAAGGTCAAAAACGCATTCTAACCATTTACAATTCACTGAATGATTTTCACACAGTCTACAAAGTTTATAAAAAGTTAATAACTCTTCCCACTTGCCAAGAAAATTTCTAAGCAACACTATTTTCCAACTTCAAAAATTTACACTCAGATCACGTTACACAGTAACATTTCCAAATTAAAAATAAACAGCCACACATACTTATTAACATGATCTACTTCCATTCCTTTTCAAACTGAACACAAAATATAACAAAAACACCTGAACCACCACAATAAAGTCAACTAAATCAACCAAAAGAATTTTCTTAAACTCTGCTTGACTCAACAAAATGAATAATACTACAAAAAGTCTGCTGGCAAACAAATAATCTCATTGTATCAAAAAAGTTCAATACAAAAACAACACAAACAAACTCCGTACACCACGATACACCAACAGACCAAACTCTACTGACTCAATTGGAAGCGTGAAAAATATCATGAATTCATTTAAACCCTTTCCACTTCATTCTTTCCACATACAAACTATTACTATACAGAATACTAATCCTCCAGTCTGAAGCAAGTCTCACGGCAGCCTATGTATTCCATTCTATTTCATTTTATTCATTATAGTCTGCACCTTTAAACAGCCAGAGAGAGAGATATATTGCATGCTTTACTTTACATTAAATAACACTACAACATTACCTATACATATTAACATACCTATTATATTCACATATACCATACGATATAGTATTTAACCATCACCATCAGTCTAGGACATAAGTATCTGCATCTACAATACAATTTACATTATATTATACTCTCGCACTCCTTCTTATGGAACACATCCCTACATACAATATATACAGACAAGAGATACCAGAGATAATAATGATATATCCCCTAAGTACTATTACTACTACACATAATATTATACTCCTTCCACATTCAACTCCAACTGAACAACAAGCAGTGGCAAAACAGAACAGAACTTAAGTACTTCACCATGTAATTTTACTCTACAAACCATTTATCCTTGCTGTTTAAACTTCTATATTAGTGTGAGTAAAGCATACAGGACTCATAAAACCCGCAACAGCTTTATAGAAAATATTCAATTCTCCTCTGTCCCACGAATTGAGGCGCAATCAATACTTTCTACCTCTTGTTGTAGACACAGCTGCTGCTGACTATATCAGTGCAATGCTATACTCACACTATTATAGAAGTTCAAACAGCAAGAATAAATGACCTGTAATCTACTCAAATGAGTACCGCACCACAACAACATAACATCACAGTTACAGCCACAGTACAAAACCACCCATTAGGTTAATATTATTTTAACTTTCCATTCATTGTATTGTATTAAAGCATACTTAAGTCACTTTGCTCTTGCTTAGCATCCAATGTACCTCTGCCATTGCCATCCATCACCATGCAATACATAATCATACTTTGGCTCTTTTGTCTCAGGTAAAATCAAGTCAGGCAATGACAATAATATGCAAGGTAAACTGCCGATATGCTACATATAATAATATTATGTTACTTATGATGATGATATGCTGTATAGTGCAGATGAATAATACTAAAGCTAAATACCTACAATACCAGGCCAGATATGATGACGTTTCGATTTCTACTACTCGACTTTTGTAAGAGTTTAAATTGGATAACTCACAATGCATATGATGAAAATTTAAACTTGTATAAAAGTCGAGTACTACTTATACTTATAGTTTAACTGGAGCTTATATTTAAACTATGCCAATTCCTTTATATGTACTTAAAATATTCAATTCAATTTCAAACCATTCCAAACAAGAGAGACTGCACTTCACCGCAGTGTACTGCCTTAAACTCGACATTTATCATTATTATATTTCACCTTATGCTGCTATATTATATTATTCATCCTCTGTTCTGAATTGTATTCGACTTGAACAGTCCTCCAGTTAGTTCGTAGCTTATTTGCACAATATATAGAGCTGGGGAAAATTTGCATTACAATAAGCAAATAACACACAGCTACTTACCATCACCATGAATAAAATCCTCGTACATATTGTATTGTTATTATGAAGATTTTATGTTGAGTAGTGAGTAAATCATCTATATATACAAATACGGCAAAGCAAGGGAAGGCAAGGGAAGGCAAGGCAAAGCTACTAAAATATTATGGAATAAAGTAAAAAACACTAGACAACTAGTTTTGTTGAGAGAAGTTTGCTATTATGTTTAGTATAAGTTGCTCTTTCTTTCTCAATACTTTGCATGCATTCACCACCTTTTGTCTGAGTTGAGATATGATTAGTGCACTGCTTTGGTTCTCTTGTGCTAACCAAGTGTGTTTAACATTCAATGTTAAATGTTCAAGTCACATTGCTAAACTTATAATTAACCGTCTGACTGGAAAGTTTCTTTTGTGCTCTTTGGAGGTTTATGTGTGTAAATAATTTGAAACAGCCTCAGTCCAAGATGGATATAAAACATTCTTTACATAATCCTATTAAACACCCTTGTGTACTGAATTATAATATATTACTACATTAGCATTTGAATGAGAAATTGAATGCTACTCTAGTGTATAATATAAGGAATATTCCATTGCGGCCGGAAAATTACAAGCTGTATAATTATTATTACTAATAGGTAGCAATGGTAATAATTCTTTTAAAATCAAATCATTAAGACTTGACATTGGTCTGCTGGAACTAATACACAATTTTAAAAACACTTTATGTTATGACACAGGTAATTAGAATACCTTCTTGTTAAAACTTAGTACGTGCATAAAATTACAAATCAGTGCTTTTATTGTAAACATACGTGTCAGCAAATATTGGTCTGAAATACATCAGCCTCAAAGACGACAATGCGGATCTAAAAGTACTACAATTTAGATACTGGGCTGACCTGGAGATATCCGGCACGTTTTCAGGTGTGGCACGTCAAAAACCTCGGTAAATAACACCTCCCACTCATGTCATAACCATATGAACATGCTTTACAAGAGATAAATTTCAAACGAATGGATCGTTGTCCCCATACATCGGCCGTCGATGCGGTAAATTTCCCGAATCGGCCTTCATCAGCATCGGCCAATTCCAAATTGAAATAATGAGTGGAGTGAGATTTAACCTGTATGCATTGAATCGGCCGATGCATCGACGTTGGCCGGTTATTAAAAGTCAATTTGTTCAAAAGTTATGGTTTGTAAAGACATGTTGTGGTTATAGGTAGTAGGTGCTATTGACGGAGGTGTTATTTCCAAGGTCTTTTGACGTGGAACCGTTTTCAGGTGGACTTGCAAACATGGTAGAAGTGACCACAGTGGACAAAAGTGAACCTCAAAAGTTGGGTCCACACCATTCTAGCTAATGAGATCAAGTGAGCCCAAGTTGATCCACTTCCTGACCTAACCCTAACCTGGGGTCCCCTTAGTAGGGTCCATTAGAGTTCGCCTCATTAGCTACAATGGTATGGATCCAACTTTTGAGGTCCACATTTGTAGGTCACTTTGGCCATTTGGACAGGCACACCTGAAACGTACAGGATATCTCCAGGTCAACCCGAGTATTACCATACATACCATAGAGTAGGAATCTGCACCTTCTTTGCGGGACGATTTACACGGAAAACAGTGGAGTTATAGATACATCGAGGGTAAACTGGAGCTTACTCCCCTAGGAATGAACCTTTCAGTCACTTTTTCCTCCACCATCAGCTAATGGGCGATGCAATGTCTATCTTCCCCCATAGGGGAGTGATGAGAGTTTGTCTTCCCCTA